>JAQPPZ010003981.1:0-85664 GCA_028583015.1 Wollemia nobilis | reverse complement strand
TAATAAAGAGGAAATTCTTTTGGATAGTTCATAATTGTCAAAAAACAAACTTTTGAATAGAATTTTGGAACAGACAACAACCATTTGTGGCTTAGTTTCTAGAGTGGATATATTTTATGGAGTACTTACATAGAGCAAATTGAATAAATGTAGAAAAATATGATAGGTATGATACTAAAAACTCAAAAGATGCAAGAAACTAGGTTTCCATAGCTGAATGATCAATTCAAATCATAGAGAGGTAGAAGATGATTATCCAAAAAAATATACAAATGAGATCACTTTCATGGTCTAAAGCAAAGGATTCCCTTGGATGGATCAAAACAAGTTAGAGGGAGTATATAATAGCATGAGGATATGCAACCCTATACCAAATACATCCTAACCTACCTCGAGACTTAGCCAAACAAATATGTGCACATAAGTTACGGCCTAAGGTGAGATTTTTCATTTAGCTACTATTGCATAAAAGGGTACTAAGAGGTGAACAAATGATGAAAAATGAATATCATGGTACTTTTTGATGTGAGATGTATTCAGAGAACCTCAAACTAATTTACCACCTAATTATTGAGTGTCTTATAGCCTCAAAACTATGGTAGATGATGGCTACCTTGATTGGTATTAACTAGTCCATCCTAGAGCATATGTGGAGGGAATAGACTACATAGACTGGAATAGTCCAATATGTTAGACAAATAGTATGGGTAGGAACAAGTATCCTAACTTGGAACATATAGAAAGAAAGGAACAACATGTTAAAATAAGAGTCCCTAGAAATCCACTATGTTCAAAAAAATACCATAACCAACATAGTGGAGACAGTCTAGCATATGCTAAAGTATCCCTAGGAACCCCACCCATAGTGGGAATAAATCATGACTAGACTAAAAATTGCTCCTATGGTTAGTAAACAATAAATGGAGACCATAAGGTACCCAAAAGTAGTTAGAAAAGGAAAGTGACAAGATCCCCTAGAGGATTGGGGAAACTTTAACATGGATGAAATCTCTTGAGAGAATCCAAAAATACTTGGTGCTAGAGGGATAGAAATATTGTCAATAAAATATTACTCTTCACCTTTACATAGAATGTTGGTGTACTTTCCAAAAACCCAATGGAGTGTTGTGGCATCCTTAGAGGTATCCAAGAAGTAGTAAATATAGTTTGGAAGAAGGTCTACATAAAATCCAACTCACAAATCAGGAATCTAATAAATAATAAGAAGCTTGACTAAAAACTAAAAAAAAATTGTAGAAAAGATCCATATGCTACAGAAATTTTTTTATTACAAGAATGCAATCACATCCCTAAAAAAAATGAAACAAAATGGCAAATACGATGACCAATTAATTACTTGTTATCGTTATTCCCAAGACTAGACAATGCAAGGTATGGTTAAATCTATAAGACAAATACTACTTACTAAAATACAAGAATAAGAGATGAAGCATTTTCAAAACATAGCATGGGTCTTAGCTGGGCTGAAATAACTAGATATACTTAAGGGTTTTTAAAAATTGAACTGAAGTTATTGTTGATACACTTTCGTCATGGTTAGAACACTTGTATACATAAATTATATATGAAAATATAAATAACTTATACTGAAGAAGTAACGAAGAAAAAATTGTTGATAAAAAAAAATAGTGAAAACTCCACTCTTGCAACTCTCGAAAATATATATTTTTTAAACGAATGTAATAGTTTAAAGTTTTTTAATACATTTTGTTAAGTTTGCATAGAAATATTCAATTTACATGCTCTAAGGGTTACCCCTAGACATGAATTTTCACATAATACCGTTGTTGGATTCATTTTAGAAATAAAATATGTAATTTAATTTTTTTTATGAATAAAAAATAAATACGAGGTATAATTTTTTATATTTTTGGATTATATTAGTTATATGGATAAATGCTTTATTATACATTTATTTATTTATATTGTTCCATGGGATAGCGTGTAATAGTTTAGACTTTGTTTCTTTTTCTAGAGGTCCAAACCATGGTGTGGGCAAGTGTGTGAGGTGGTGGGTGTGTTAAATTCCCTATTGATAAGCATAGCTATGGGCTTTACGAGGAATCATGGTTGAGAGGAAATTGCTTAACTATGTGCATTGGTCATAGGGGTTTCTCACACTATATATATATATATATATATATATATATATATATATATATATAATTTGATATCCTTTTAAATTGAATCCCTTGTTATACAATTATTCGAAATTATATAGTTAGTTGTGACATAATTTTTTTATGAAAAAGGTTATTTAATTAATAGTTAAAAGTCTTTTACAACAAAAAAATATTGTGGGTGGAAAAATCACACCCCCGAGGAAACCACACTAATCTTAATAGGATTAGGAAATACAAAGCTAAAAATAATTGGACCCACTACCAACACATCAAAACTAAGAACTAATTACAACCAGAAAGGCATTATGGAATGAAGCCTTTTGTTGACATATCCTTATCCATCAGAGTGGGTGGCTCCTCCCACACATCAAAGTTATCATCACCCCATATAGAAGCACGACTAATGTGATATAAGGGACGTGACCAAGTAGAGAGATTTTCATTGCTAATCGGGGCACCCCACCTATCATTGGTCACCTACATTAGTTGTTTACACATTCCATGTATAACACTGCTACAAATTATCCATAGTATCATTGTCTTTGTTCCTAGGTGGATGGCATCTAGCACGATTTGGGTGCTAGTGAGAATGAGAGTGAGATTGGTTAGGAGTTGTGTGATATGGGGCTATCCTACTCACAACACATGGGGTGCCACCCCAATAACTCAACAAGGCCTACAAGTGGTCCACCTCCATAGCCACCTTCTTATATTGGTCATTAATTTGAAACTACACATCATGGAATACTTCCAACTTGTTAGCCAAAGAAAATTCTAGAGACATATCAACCTGTTTGAAAATAATTCTACTTCTAGATTTCCAAATGTGAAACAAAATACTGACTCTAAAAATTTTCCATACTTCCTTCAAAGTAAGGGTGAATTATATGGGATCACCCAGTAAGGCATGCTACCATGAAAATGATAGGGGTATGTACGAAGTAAAGAAAGAAGCAACACAATTCCAAGCTATATTGGCACGTATTCACGACCAAAAAAGATGTAAATAATATTTAAGTTCTTTATAGAAATAGCACCTAGGATCAAGCACCCCCATATAAGAAATTCAATTTCCAAGGGGTAGTACCTGATACAAAATAATATAGGTAAAAAATGTTTTCTTTGGCTCCAAGGAAGAAGCCCAAGCTGAGTGGAATCTGGCTTTCCATCTAGTGTGAGTAGAAATATGGTCCTTATTTACATTGAGCTTAAGCATCGTGGATGAAGCTAGTGTAAGCCATTCATAACCCTATCTGGATTTGTATTTGATAAAAAGGAGTGCTTTTGTACCATGCACAATATTTCCACCAGGGTTTTTGGGATCTTACTCCTATTTTCTACCAAGTGAAAAAGGAGGTGTGGTCAATCACTAAAACATAGGTTGCTCTTTTCGTAGTGGTCAAGTGGAAGGTGTGTTTAAAATTATTCTAGGGGATCCAATCCCTAGTTTACCTAAAATAAAAAATTTCAATTGTGACAATTCCTCGCTTAAAGAACTTCTGAGCATGGACCTAGGGGATTTGTGCTAATTGTATACCCTATAACTTGAAAATAGGGGACCACCAAACGTTGATATGATTTATGGAGAGGCCTTTATGTAACCTAGCCCCCTTCCATGTAATCCATGTTTTAATTTGTTGTCAAGCCTTCCGTATTCTCTTAATAACAAAGGAGCCAGGTATTTTAATGAATATTAGGGCAAGCACCGGAGATGGAAGATCCATATCTGTCCATGCTTTGCGGTTGAGTGGGAGCCTAGCTAAGATGCAATGTTTGAGAAGCACTTTATAATATTAAGGACCATTAAGATCTCAAATAATACATTTAGCATAAAATGCTAAACCTTATATTTTGTAGTCTAGCATACCCATACCACCAACATTCCTTAGGAGACATCATATATCCCAAGCCACTTCGTGGAAACCCTTTCGCTCAGAACCATTGGACCATAGAAAGTCCCACAACATTTTTTTAACATTTTTGTAACATTTCAAGGAAGGTACCCAACAATATGACTAGTAAATATTCATGGAGACCAACACTTTCGAGCAAATTTAGAATTTACCAGCAAGAGATAATTTCATAGCATTCTAATACTCCAATTTACATTCAACTTTACTGATGACATAGGACAATAATTGTGATGAAGAGTCTTGAAAGGCAAAGGGAATGCAAAGGAATTTTAAAATTTCCCCAGGCTGAATCCAACTCTATTGAACGTGTTGAAGCCAATAAGGAAGAGGTTGAGGGGATTGTCGATAATAGGAAGTTTTCCTCCATTGAATATTGGAACCTGAAGCTTTGCAAAATATTTTGAGACATGAAAGAGATTCATATAGGGATTGCTAATCCACCTACAAGGTGAGGAAGGAATCATCAACAAAGTGATCATTAATAAGTTGGCTTGTATTCCTGAAGTAGCCCATTAGAGGTACAATTGGCCAAAAGATAACCAAAATATTTTACTACTAAAATAAAGAGCGAAGGAGCTGGAGAACTCTCATGCCTTATTGACCTATGCAACCCAATAGCTTCAGTTTGACATTTATTGAGAGAAAGTATAGTTGAAGCATCCTAAAAAAGTATCTTGATAGTGGAAATGAATTGAGGGCCAAAGCCAAGAGCTTCCAAAGATGAAAAGTATGAAGACATATTCAATTCTATAATAGACCTTTTCAAAATCAAGTTTGAAGAAGAGGACCTATTGATTAGATCTACAATCCCACTCCATACCTTCCCATACTGCCAATACATTGTCCATAATGTACTGATTTTGAATAAAGCCAGTCTTCTCAGGCCTTACAATAGTGGGAAGCAAATGCCAAATCTGCAGGGCAAGCACTTTTAATATTTTTATTTCATGTAAAATTAAATATTTAACATAAAAATATTTAAATTTTAATATAATATGAAAGGTGTTTTTATTTTATATACTTAATTAAAAGAAAATTGTGATGGGTAAGTTTAGTTTAACTTATTTTATAATTGATAATTAAATTAACAATTTAAAAACAATTAATAATATGATTATTTTCTTAAAATATTAATAGTTTTAATGTTTTTTTTCTATTTTTATGATTATAATAGTATAATAATTTTGTGTTGATTTTTTTTATTGAAATTACTTATGTATTAATTAAACAATATAACTTAGAATAGTATATAATGTTTTTTTTATGATTATTTTTCTATCTATCATATATATATATATATATATATATATATATATATAGATAGATATGAGATGCTGACATCAAGTATGTGACCTAGGGGTGATTAATACTCAAATTTAATAAAAATAGAACTTATATATAAACATGGGTGAGTATGGTGGTATATATATATATATATCACATGCAGCCCTAAAAAGCATAGTCAACACAACATAATTTAAATAGTCATTATAAAATCAACTATGGATGACCAATATTGTTTGTGTAAGTCCCCTAATATCAATGTGAGTAATTCAATCAAAACCTCAAATAATATATTGTGTAAGACCTCTAGGAGGAATACAACCCATACAACAAGGGGAAATACCTATATATAATTGAATGACTCTTATGAATTTTCTATATACATGACAACTTGTGTGTCTAAGACTAATTCTATAGCATGATATTGAAAGTAATATATATGTTTGTCAACAATAATGAATGCAAGAGACATTTAAGTTTAGAAAAAACTATATATTTTTTTTCTATAAGCTAAATAAAAATATTTTTTCTAATGATACACCACAACTAATAAATATTATCTACCCATTTGAGATGGTTTTCCATAATATAAATATTGCAAACAAAATGCCCTAGGTAGAAGGCCTTGAAAAAGGGAGAAAATCCAACCATAAAATTTTGATCTTTAAGATATAATTTTAAATTGTGTTTAAATATCTCAGGCTTATTACAAAGTATGCATTAGGGGATGAAACATTAAACATTTAACAATAGTAGGCATTGATACAATAAACACTATAAAATATAACTCTTATTATTCTCAACAAGAAACTTTCATATCCATTGTAGACATGTATTCCATGTGGTAAGTCTAGAGCAAAGCTCTTGAATCTTGTTATATTGTTCCCACATAAGTAGTGGCTTAAGTAAAGGGATGTTGGTAGACCAATTACAATCCCTCCAATACTCTATATGTGTCATAAATCTAATTTTATGTAGATACTCTACAATTAAAAGCCTTTGAATCTAAGGTAATAATATTATTGGAAAATTAAAGAAAAAAATCATAACTTAGATCATGAAATATAGTTTTTGGAACATTTAGAAAACAAATTAGAGATGATATTTACATGTAGGGATTTAAATATTTCAACGTCCACCAATGCATACCATTAAAGGTAATAATAAGGAACCACCACACTAAATGGTGATTAAGATAAAGCTTTGTCTTCCACTAAATATTAAACAAACAACTAATTAACATTTATGATTGGGATTAGAAATGAAATAATACCTCCACCACTATAGTTGAGGTATTATTGTGAATTTAATGATTCTTGTAAATTAGGATATTATGGATGAATGTGATGCATAATTTAATGAATCTCAAAGGTTTTTTCAATTTCTATGCTTTTAACTATTATTGAATAATTTTTCATTGAAGATTTTATTAGTATGCTTCTAATAAATTAAACCAAGGGTTACAAGGCTTTGGAACAAGGTACTTCTTTTAATAGTAATTATTACATCTGTATTGTGGCTATGGTACTAGCAAAAATAACATTTTCTCAAGTATAATTTATCATGAACCTTCTCTCATGGAAACAAATTTACCCCATCTTATTAAAATCATGGAAAATTTTGTAGGCTATTGATTCATGACATATGGATCAATGTATGAAAGATTGTACTTGTATAAAAATTTTATCTTTCTCTAAGGGACATTCACATGGTTATCACCATTTATGGAAATAACTTGGGGATGAATTCTTTGACTATCAATTCAATTAAATTATTTAAGGAAAAATACTAGCCCGTTGTGGTCTTCCTACCCAAACAATAAGGGTTGTCATAATTTTGTTACAATGGTTTCTTGCCATGTAAGTGGGACTAGTATAAAATAAATTAATTAGTTTACTAGTAGTGTTAAAAATATTTTTGATATTTATTCATGGTTTCCAAAAGTAAAACCTCTCTATATTTTGTTTTATCTTTGTTCTTTCGTTAAGTGTTTCATATTTTTCTATTCCCTAAAATAATTTCATCCTCATTAATGACTTAAACATTTATAAATTATATGATTCCCCAAGGAACCTAAAGTGGAATTTAAATAATCTTTCTTCTTTATGATGCTTTGGAATCCCTAAAGTGCAAGGTGAAATTATTTTCCTTGAATGGAGATGATTTTCTATATCTTTAGAAAAATAAAAATTATTTACCTAGATTAAACTTGACTTCTTCTGTCTCCTTTGTCTAAAAATTTTCTTCCATATATTCCTTTGCACATTTAATTCCTTTTAGTTTTGAACTTGCACATTATAATTCCTCATTTGTTTTCTATTCAGATTTTCTCTTAGAGGTGACTTTGTTATTTATACGTAATTTTATGAATGGATCAAATATCACATTATAAAATTTATTTTCTTATTAGGATCCTATATTATAAGTTATCTTTATGAAAAAAATAGAACATGGTGGAATTCACAAAACACCATTACATTTTCCTTAGAATAATGCTTTTATCACATTATGTATGAATATATCATTTGAAATAATATTTTCCCTTCTAATTGTAGATTCCTATTTTTGTTGATATCATGGGGTAAATTGTTTGAGCCTTAGAATCTTGTTCTCTAGAAAAGATTATTTATTAATATTCTCCTTCTAAAAACAATTTGATGTGTTAAGACCTCAATTTGAAAAATCGTATAAAATCTTCTTTTGTATCATTGTTTTAAAAATATTCATCTTAATTTTCTATTTTATAACTACATTCTTCTAAAATTAGCTAGCATAGCATGGAGATATTTCAAATATGTTTGTATCCATTTTTCTATGAAAGAATTCCAATTGTCACTACAATCAAATTCAAGTACTCAGTACCTATATGAAGGAAGTACCTTCAAAATTTCACCCTTACATGTGATAATTATTTCTTTATTTTGATAAAAATTAATTAATTGATTTATTTGGTATATATGAAATTTCATTCTAACGTAGTTGTAAAAAATATCTAAATTTGTTAGATGTCTTTTTAAGTTATTTTTATATTTTACCAAGAGCAAAGTATCATTTACATAAATCAACAATAGTAAAATATATCCTATAACGCATAAACATACTCCTCCACATTTTTTGGTCTACTCTTCTATTTCATGAATGAATTAACCAAATGATATGAGTTAAAGTAACCTCGCTTTACAATAATATTACTATTCCCATTGGTAGCAGTCTTCTTGAATTTATAGCTAACATTTACTGGAAGTACTATATTTTATAGAAGCTTCTCATATAAGTGTAGTGTTGCTTTTTTTCTCATATAAGCATAATTGCATGTGCAATACTAATGGAACATGCTTGGACCTAATGGGATCATGTCTAAACTAAGAGGCAATGAAAAGAAAATTATAGAATATGAACATGGAATAAGTTTACGGCCAAGTTAAAATCAAAATTTGTACCTACTGATTATAATATTGGATTGTTCAAAAGACTCCAAAACCTTAAGAAAAAGGAGTTGATAGTAAAATTTTATACATAGGATTTGGTCATGTTGAATATGATGAGGAAAAGTAGCAATATACATTAATTAGCTAATGTTATCCATACAAGATAAAATTACTATGCTTCAAATTAGGAGAGTTGAAGACGTATATCAATATGCATTTAAGGAAAAACAAAAGTTAACTCACAAGCAAAGAAATAATTCTAGAGGAAGAGTACAGTTCTATAGAGGAAGATAAAAAACAAATTATTATATATGGAAGCATATACAATAAGGATAAGTTAGTATTTCTCAAAGTGATTTCAACCAAAGTACCCAAAAAAGCTAAATCATCGAGTGAACAAGGTAGATTTGGTAGAGTAAAAGGACATGATTTTACTAGCAAGTGTTATAGGTGCTTGGAAGAAGGACATAATGCATATGAGTATCCTTAGGCACAACAAACAAGTGCTCATGGAAAGTAAGTGCATAATTAAATTCAATAAGCAGATGAAGAGAGTATTGCTTCACCAAAGTATATGGGGAAAAAATAAGAAAAATACCTTATGATGAAAAGGATATTGTTAAAAGCACTGAAGTAGGTGCAAGAACATGTGTAAATATGGAGCCTATTCAAAATAATTTGTATGTCAAGAGGTAAATGTTGTAAGGTGATTGTAAATAGTGGGAGTACAAATATATTAGTGTCTATGGGGGTGATATAAAAGCTTGGATTGAAGAGGATTAGACACCTGAATTCATACAAAGTCTCATGGTTACAAAAGGGGCATAAAATTTTTATAATCAAACAATGTATGGTGATATTTCAAATTAGTTCTTATATTGTTCCATTATTGTTATTTCATAGTGTTTAAATTCATCTTATGTATTATTGTTCCCTTACCCATACTTATCATGCCACCACCATTGCTTGAATATTCATGGACTCTATTTTAAAATCCATTATGTCTGACCATGAACCCACCTTCACTAATTATTTTTAGGAAGATCTATTTAAACTATATGGAATGTAATAATGAATGAACTTAGCCTATGTGACTGTCATTGGTTAAATGGTGATATAACACTTCATTCCACATAATATCCATAACAAATATTTTTGAGGTAGATTATGGGTATCCACATCCATTGCTCTCTTCATATAGTCTTGAAAACTTTGAAGTTCATGTGGTGGATGTAACTTTTAGAGCAATTCAAAGAGAACTTGGTTATGGCTCAAAATTAAATGTGAAAAAAAAATACTATATACCATTTTTAGAACATCTTAAATTTTGGTGATTTCATCTTACTTCAATTCTAGACCTAAAAGAAATATTTATTGCAACTTCATGCTCATAAAAATTTGGTCGTACAATTTTATATATACTACTAGGTTTTGCAAAGGACTGCACAAGTGTCCTATAAGATCATGTTACTACCTTATTTAAAATTCCATCTATTATTCCATGTCTCTTGTCATAATAAGGTAATTTACATGAACTTTCAAGTTAAATAAACACTCCTTTAGTTCAATGATGGAGGCTCGGTTATGTTGGAGCCTGACAATATTTTATACCACAAAAACTACATTCTTTATAACAACATGATCATTTTAAGTATTGGTCTAATGGTAGGGTTTATAGTAGTAATATTCCATATGGAACCCTCTCCAACAACTTTAGCAGTAATTTACTCATATTAATCTTGGAGGATAAATATTTTTTTGAAGGGGATGGTCATGTTAAGAGGCCATGCTAATATTTTTAATAATTTTTTAGCCATGTGCTACTTTAGTTTCCTATAATTATGGGCCCATATGATGTAACCATTATTTTTTTATAAAAATACATTATTTAAAGATGTAACGATTCTTATTTAGGATTTACTAGATCACACTCCCACTTGCACATGGATGGAAACCCTTGAGCATTAGGGTTAGGTTATCCAAAATCTATAAAAGTGACAAGGGGGAAAGAGAATAGACATATCATATTTTTTTTTATAGCAAAAATTTGCTTGTAAGGAGGTTTCTCCCTCAAAGAGGCTTGCAATTGTATAATATGTTTTTATTTTTCTCAATATAATTTGCTATATTTCTTACAAACTGATATCAAATATTAGATATTGGTGATAAAAGAAGTAGAGAACTTGATAATTTGATTCTCATTAATCAAAAAATTCAATATTCATGTTTATAAAGGAAATATTTAAGATTTATTATTGTATCTATCATGGCTCATGATAATCCTTCACTACCTATCCTTTTTTTTAATAAAAAGAGGGGTAAAATTTTTATTGAAATTAGAAAAACATACAAGAGTCAAGAATCAAATTACAACAAAACTACCTCATCTAGGCATATAAGCTTTCAATAAACTAGTAAGATTTTGAGAGCATGCTAAAGGAAGTTGATTGCATTCCCTAACACTCCAAACTTCTTGAAATTTAGAGGCCCATTTAGCCAAACAGTCAGCAACACCATTCCACTCCATTGGAATATGAGTAAAAGCAATGAAATCCATATTTCAACAAAAACAAATAATCTACCTAACCACCCCTACCAACCTCCAATTAATATTGGTAATATTACAAGTATTCAACAAATTAATGATAATTTGAGAATCTAATTCACAAATTATCATGCGCCAACCCAAAGCATATCCTTGCACCAATGCATAAAGAACAACAAGGTCTTCCATATAATTATTGGTGTGCCTTCCTTTAAAACATGAGAAAAAGAAACATACCACACCATTGCAATCACATCCCACTCTACCAATACCAGCATTTCCAAGATTTTCTCTTGAAGACCCATCAGTATTAATCTTAAGAACCCCCATAAACCAATAATGAGTGTATCATCTATGACAAAGGAAATTAAAATCAATAAGTTGTTACTATAGCTATGAAAAAAAATAAAATATTTTCTTTGAATATTGGAGGAGAATAGAGAAATTTATGTCATACAGTCAATGAGGAAAACATCTAGTTCTAACACCATAGATATGATCACATAAAAATTTTAAGCTTGTATTCATTGT
This sequence comes from Wollemia nobilis, assembly GCA_028583015.1. NCBI lineage: Eukaryota > Viridiplantae > Streptophyta > Pinopsida > Araucariales > Araucariaceae > Wollemia > Wollemia nobilis. The sequence goes on along the minus strand of JAQPPZ010003981.1, from coordinate 73,819 downwards.
ATGATATTGAAGTGACCCATGCTTTTTGAAAGCATGAGATTCCAAAAGTTTTTGAAAGGAAAACTATTTCGATGCATTCAAAATCAAAATATAACGCTTAAGTCCTAAAATGTGAAGTGCATTAAACGAAAGAGGCAAATTGATTGAAATGAGATACAAGAATTTAGAGAAATCACAGCCCTTTTATTTAACTCTTTAACCTCGGTTACAAAGACGCCTCCTCCCTTTTTAGGGGCTAGGAGCGTTAACATGAATTTGGTTACAATCGTGATCAATAATCCTCCTTCCGCATGCCCACATTTGAAATGGGCGGGCCAAAGTGTTGCCGCCGCTTGTGTTGATGGATCTTCGATTCTTGCTGCTCCTCCTGCGTTCAAAGAAACAACAAAAGAGTTAGTAGCACCTGCTGCAAATAGGAAAAGTTTGTTCCTTGAAATTAATGAAAGATGTATGCATAAGACTGACTAAAATGATGAATAAAATGATCCTAAATGACTTGCAAACTTGACAGAGGTCAGAAGACATTACCGGAGGGCCACCGCCATTGAAACAATCAGCCAATCTACGTTCAACTGGAATTCGTCCCCGGTCAGGACGAATTCTATCGTAATTCATCCCCGGGTGGGACGAATTCGACTGTGTTAAGACGCCGAGTTGATGCCGCTCTAAATGTCAAACCTCGGGATCTCCAAAACACCTACAAACAAAGGGGTTAAGTAATTGGGGCCATTTTGGGATGACCCAGATGGTCGGATTCTCCCAATTTGACCTCCATCATGAGAATTTTGATGTCGCTACCTGCAAGTTAGTGAGGGCCACAAAATCGACAAAGCATGATAATATTTGATAAACGTCTTCTGAAATCAAGATTGTGAACTATCTAAACAACATAGAGTGTAATGTAGGATAAACAAGTAATAACAAAATAGATTAAAATGAAACTAACAAAAAGTGTGGGGTGCCCAAGCGGGCCGCCCACCGTTGGAACTTGATTTTGACGCCAATCCACTAGGGATGGGCCCAAAATCTCTTGGAATGGGGTGTCGGCAAATTGGTGGATTAAGGTGGTCAAATGTTGGGTTTGGGTCCGGATCCACACTTCCAAAAGCCACCCAATAACCTCTCTTGCGAAAGAGATTAATGGATGTGAGAAGGTGAATCGAAAAAGGGTGCAATAGGGTGTTCAATTTGGCAGCACTTCGTTGCTTGAAAATGCCTCCAACTTGTCTCTTTTTGGGTGGGAAAGTCCACCATTTTATAGACCCAAGGGGTCTCTTTGGAGGGGCATGCAGGGGTGCCATGTGGCGGCCATGCCTTCCCAAGAGGGAGGAGACTCCTCCCTGACTTGGGCTTCCATGACTGCCTTTGTGACAGTCCTCCAACGGCCAATCTACCCACCTACACGCGCATGCACGGCAGGAGGCCATAAATGACTGTCTTCGGCTGCCACTTGGCGGCATTCTTCTTTTTGCCTGTTAAACCTGGAATTCATCCTGACCAAAGACGAATTTAGAATTCGTCCCTGGGTGAGACGGATCCCAGTTAGTATTCGTCCCTGGGTGAGACGAATACTGGGCAAAGTGCCTGAATGTGCCAAATTGCTTCTTGACCTTACAAAATTGCTATAAAAGTGGTTAGGACCACTGTTTAACCTCTGAGGGCTGCCCTGGGGGCTGTGTGTGTCAAAGCGATCAGTGTTTGCAGTCACATAATCGGATTGGTGCCGTTTTGGTGTCTACAGATGCCCCTTTTTGGGATGCGCTGTGCATGGCGCAACGTCGAGCAAAAATAGATAACCAAAGCACTAATGATTAGGGTTTCTTGGTAACCTAACCAACTTTTGATGCCCCAAGCATGGAAAGGGCATGCATTCTTGAATCCTTGCTTCTGACGAGCTAAGGAATTTGATTTCAAGTATTAACCTATTTTGGTGAGGTGTGACTTGAGCTTGGACATTGATCAGTCATGATTAGGCAAAGGGCGCAACCTTTTGTCCACAGGGGAACCTTGTGTTCATGCTTCGAGAATGCCAAGTGTTTGATCAATTTGTGATAATTGCTTGTTTACTGCCCCAAGCAGGAGCGTAATTGTCTTTGTCAATGATTCTTTGAATGCATGTCATTTTCTTTAATTGGGTGTGTGCTTGTTGATTGGTGACTAAGTGTGACTACCCCCTCAAGCGACGAATCGATGAGGGAATGACCTTCATGAGAAAAGCGACGAGTCGCTTGACCCAAGATGACTTGTGCAAGGGTGCCTTTAGATGGTTTATCGTTAAGCATGTGCAATTTTTCCAACATTTAGACCTATTTTTGGTGGGTGTTAACCCTTTTTGCGATGCTGTTTGGAGCTGAAATTGGCGAAAATCCGTCTTCCCATGGAGCGGTCCGGCTAAGATAGCCTTCTTAGGGAGTAGGATAATGACAATTTGTGACCCCAACGTCTATTTTGTATGCCCGGGATGTCAAGTGCAACAGCACTCTCATCGGGCAAGTTTATTATCTGTTTTAGTGCATTTTTGTTCAATTTTTGATGTTTTTTGAAGTTTTTGGCCTGAATTCGTCCCAGGGTGGGACGAATTCCAGCTTTAGAATTCGTCCCTGGGTGGGACGAGTGCTAACCAGAGCGCTCATCCCAGTGAAGGATGAATTCCAGCTCAAAAGGCCTATTTAAGGGCCAAAACTTGAGTTTGGGCTCATTTGCATCTGATTTTTCTTGCGATTTGGAGCTCTAGGGAGGAGGAGGTTAATTCTGCGAAGCGAAGCGCTATCGAGATTTTCCCTGCCATCATGAGTACACAAACTGGTTCGAGCGACGGAGCCGAAGCGAGACCAGTAAGTGCTCCCTAGAGTTTATTTTTGTTTTAAACTGTAAGTGTGTTGTTTTTTTGTACAGTTCTTTTCCATGATTTTAATTTTTTTTTAGTGTGTTTTCTTTTGCAGGTTGTTAGGAGCCGGTACCGTGTACCCACTACTTTCACTGAGGCATGGGGGCGCTGAATGAGGCTGACTGGGAGTGGCTTGATGCCCTTGGGCTCAAGCAGGTGGCTCGACTGGAGCCTATGGTCCCGGATCAGGCCTATTTGATGGCCCTGATCAAACTTTGGGATCCACGGACCAACACCTTCCATCTCCCAATAGGGGAGATGACTGTGACTCTGGAGGATATCTATCGGCTTCTTCAGATTTTGATAGATGGACTGCCCATCAGGACATCGCCGCGTGATCAACGGACGGCTATACTGACGAGATGCTTCGGGCATGGGGAGCGGTTGGGCGTAGAGAGCCCAGTGGAGACGACCGAGGTGGACTGCCAGGTTGGCAGGATTTTGGTTGGATGGTGGCAGGAGAGGGGGGTGTTAGGAGTGAGGCACGCATTCCTTATGGGCCTCATTTCCAACATGCTATTACCTGACTCGTCAGGCACGAGGTTCCCATGGAACCTGCTGGATTTGGTGTGGCAGTTGGTAGAGTGCCCGATAGAGGCACCGCTGATCCTGAGATGGGGACAGACACTATTGGCACAGCTCTACGGGGAGCTGTATGGGGTCCACTATCGATAGTAGAAGGGGATCAGCTGTAGTTATCTATTGCAGTGCTAGGGTTGGCAGCACATAGCAGTTGAGAGGCCAACCGGGTTACCATGGACGACTCGAGTGGCGATGGAGGATAAGGAGATAGGGTATGCAGTTTTGTGGCGATGGTCCGGAGAGCAGGGGCAGAGTCGATGGTGGGCAGGTGTCGTAGGGCACTATGCTGATGCCTTCTCTTGGCTCACTCTAGGGGAGGTGGTTTGGCACCCTTATCGAGACTGTCCAGCCTGGCCGAAGGCTGGAGAGTGGCTCCGACGGGTACGTAGGGAGCGATGGCTGATTGGGCGGCACGGGACCGAGCATGAGTTCTTCTCATATAGCCGGGTTACATGATAGTTTGGGGTGCGCCAGGGGTTGCTTGGTGAGCCCGTGGTCTATCGATATCGGGGAGATGAGAGGACTCTAGACCGACCGGTCATCGCGCCACTGGGCGAGGATTCGGATGCGGTGATCGACGTCCCGGATGTGGATGACGTCGGGACTACCACTGAGTATGACTCGTGGTGGGTACTGCGGCGATGGCGAGGAGAGGGGCCACTGGGAGGCGTGGAGGCGGCAGCGGAGGGTGCTGAGGCACCAGGGGATGATTGGGGAGCTCCGTTGGAGGATGCGGACATGGTTGAGGTGGAGGGTGAGGATGTAGATTTGGGGGCTCCGGATCAGCCGGAGATGCAGGACATGGCGGAGTAGTGGGAGCCAGAGCAGGCTGCTATTTCGAAGAGTCCCATGCCTCAGGCGGATGTGGAGGAGATGGAGTCTAGGGTACATGCTGAGAATGCATGGTTGGCGGAGCTACTACGGATACGAGATCAAGAGCTGAGGGATGCGGAGAGCTGGGGATGTGCTACGAGAGAGGGATCTCCTGCGGGCTCAGCTAGCAGAGCGGGATAGGGTTTTGGCATAGCGTGATGATGCAGTAGCTTACTACCATCGACGGGAGGCAGAGTGGTGTCGACACCGGCTAGATTTGGAGAGGGAGGTCATCCACCTCGGTGGGCGGCTACCTGAGCCATCGGGAGGTGGATCTTCATGCTGGACGAGGGACAGTGGTACTGAGCAGTCAGCATCATCTCGTCGTAGGCGATTGGATGAGGGAGGCGATAGTAGGCATGATGCGGGGGCTAGTAGTAGCCGCCCTGAGGGGTCCCATAGGACCCACACCATGGGGGGTAGTTCTCGTCGCACCGATCCTGCGTGATCATGGTGGTCGACGCCTTAGGCTGGGTGATTTTGTTATATGATTGCGGGGTCTGAGGACCAGTTTTGTAGCCTACGGGCATTTTTTTTGATGATATATATATATATATATATTACCTTTTATTGTGGTTATGCATATGTGATGATTTGAGATTATGCATTATGGTTGATGAATATGGATGTATGCATGTTTATTTATTTTGATGGATGCATATGTTATGATGAATGCAAATGTTTTTTATTTATATGTGATATGCAAAATGAAATGGATGGATGGAATTTGTGATGGTTGGTTATGGCACCATAGACTGTTTAGGACTCTGTTTATTTTATTTTTAGGCGATTGCTGTGGTAAATGACTTTGTATGTATATGTGATTTTTGATGGTATTGTAAGGATGAAAAGTAGCATAGTTGGTTTAGAAATGTAGCTAAGGTTTTCTGAGACTCAGATGGTTTTAACTCACTAGCCATGACTGTACTTTATCTTACAAGACTTTTGAACAAGGTATGAATCGGACTTGTTTTTGACCAAGTTATTTCACATCCCTGTGTGTGCAGATGAGTTCATTTATGTGGTATTTGTCAGGATACCGCCAGTGCCAGATGGGCTTTCAACCGAACCTATACTGAGGATCACCTAATTAGCTCCACTAACTCCTTTATTGTATTTAGTCAGATTAATCTGCGGTGCTATCTAGGATACCATAAGCTAGCTCATCCACATGCAAACATTGATCTGTACACAAGTTAATGTGACAGATATATCATCATGCGGGAGGTTTACCGCCAATGACCGATAGGCTATCAACCAAACCGAGTATCGAAGTTTGCCTCATGACCTGTCAAAATGTTGAGAGTTCCAGGGATTCAAGTTCGACTCCCTTCTTTTCTTCAATTGTATTGGGATACTTGCTCGTTTGTAGTGATAAAATCACTGTTTATTTTTATTTGTTTTTCTTTTGAGCAAGGGATTTGGATATGGAGTGACGAGAATCACTATTGTATGTGCTTTTTGATGTATGCATTGTGGGATGTCAAATTTTTTGGAGTTTTGACGTTTGCAAATTTTTGATGTTTTGCAACTATTGAGAACTTTGGGATTCTTAGGGAATTGGGTAGGGAAGATGCTTGTCCTTTTGCCAACTCTCAGCATTCTTTGGGTCATTCGCACAGGGGGATGAGCAAGATAACCATTTCGCTTATGGTGAACTGGATTACTATGCAGGTTTCATCTTTCGTTTACACAACTTGGGAATTTTTATGTGTTTTAATTTGTGTTGGGATGCTACGTAACAAGGCGTATTTCAAGTAGAACTCTACCTTTGTAAAATCTGTCTGACTTGGTACAGTACATGGCTAGAAAGCAAAATTATGACTGAAAGACGAAAACTCTTGATACATTAGAAGACCACTGACTCTTAGTGTGGTAAAAAGTGGTAAATGGCGTTTTTTTGTTGTTTTTTTTTTATTAATATGGAACAATGTGGAACTAGATGGACTAGCAGAGCAATTACAGCCTATGGTGCCTTTGACTTGTACGACCACAAATATGCAATGTATGGATGTAATGCTTAATGCAGCTATGTATTTTTTTTGTATTTTTGATGGATTGATTTTTGTGAATATGAAGATGAGATGCTCTATTGATGAATTTGAGCATGCCTAGAAATGAGATGCAAATTTTTGTTGTTTTTGATGATTTTTGGATTTTGAATTTTCTTATTTTTGACCAAGCGATTGTGAGAATCCTTGGAGCATTTTGGGGTTGACCAAGCGATTTTAGAGATCCTTGGAGCATTTTTGGGATTGACCAAGCGATTTTAGAGATCCTTGGAGCATTTTTGGGATTGACCAAGCGATTTTAGAGATCCTTGGAGCATTTTTGGGATTGACCAAGCGATTTTAGGAGATCCTTGGAGCATTTTTGGGATTGACCAAGCGATTTTAGAGATCCTTGGAGCATTTTTGGGATTGACCAAGTGATTTTAGAGATCCTTGGAGCATTTTGGGATTGACCAAGCGATTTTAGGAATCCTTGGAGCATTTTGGGATTTGGCTCTCTTAGATATGAAATGGGCATAGATGACTGATGTTCAAGGGTTCTGTTTCCTTGATTCCATCAAGAGAAGCTAGCCGGTATGTCCCGGGTCCTATTTTGCTATCAATGACATATGGACCTAACCAATTTGCCATGAACTTGTCCCTTAGGTGGGATGACAAACTAGAATTCTGTTGGTTTTCCTTCAAAACCAAATCACCAACCCGAAAGTCTCTCAGGTGAACTTTCATGTTGTAAGCTTTCTTAAGTCACTCTTGATAAATACGTAAATGCTCGAGAGCATTAACATGTCATTCGTCAAGCAACGTAAGCTGGTCTAACCGGCCTGCCATGCAGAGTCATCATCGATGAACTCTTGCATTGATATGCGTAGGGAAGGAATCTCCAACTCTAGAGGCATGACTACCTCGGAGCCATACACGAGCGAAAATGGAGTGGCCCCAGTGGGTGTCCGAATGCTAGTGCGATAGGCCCATAGGGCAAGTGGGATTTGAATGTGCCAATCCTTATGACTGTCTGTGATGGTCTTTTTGAGGATGGCAACTAGCATTTTGTTTGACGCCTCTGCTTGCCCATTCGCCTGCGGATAATAGGGTGTCAAAAAACTATGCTAAATTTTGTACTTTGTGGTCAAAGCATGCACGTCTTTGTTCTTGAATGGCATCCCATTATCCGAGACTATTTTGGATGGAATACCAAAATGACATATGATGTTATGCAAAATGAACTCCACAATGCGGGGTCCTGTCGTAGAGGTAAGCGGAACTGCTTCCACCCACTTGGTAAAATACTCTGTGGCCGTTATGATAAACGTGTGATGGCCTAATGACGCAGGGGAGATCTTTCCAATTAGATCGAAGCCCCACTGCAAAAATGGCCAAGCAGACTGGACTTTCTGCAAGGCCTGGGAAGGTACGTGCATCAAATTGGCATGATGTTGACACTTCACGCACTTCTTGACATATGCACAACAATCTCGCTCTAAAGATGGCCAATAATAGCCCATGCAAAGAATGCGCTTTGCGATGGCCATACCACTGAAATGGCCACCACATGTACCATCGTGCGCTTGGGCGATCGCCCAAGTGGACTCTTGCTGGTCCAAGCAACGAAGGAGGATTCCTTCATAGCTGCGATGATACAAAATGTCTCCTATCAAGACATACTTAGCCGCTTTCTGCTTGAGTGCTCATTTTGTGGCATGCGTCAATCCAAGCGGGAGATTACCTAACTTGAGGTAGTCTCTAATGGGTAAATACCAGTCCTGTTGATCAGAAACCTCGATAGTATGAATAGCCAATCCCTCTTGAAGTTCATCCCTAGCGAACGCTGAATGGGATAGAACCTGTAAGAATAGCGTTGTGTTGCTATTAATGGGAGTAGGGGAGAACAAGGACCCCTAGTTGGCACGTTTCAGATGATCTTGGATTCGAGAGAACTTATCCGAGGATGGTTCAATTTGGATCATGTGGATTCCTGGCATCAAGTCTCGAGCTTGCACGCTCCATCATGGATTGCGATAAGGTTTTGACTTGAATGGTTGTCATATCACCGAAAAGGTCTTGCGGGATTAGTGACCCCAAGGAGGCCATTGTGTCCGCAAAATGATTCGATGATCGAGGGAGTGCCTCGATGTCATACCACTCAAGTTTTGCCAGGAATTTGTCCACAAGGGCTTTATAAGCCTGCAGAACTGGGCATTTGCATTGGAATACCCCTTTGACTTGATTGACTATTAACAACGAATCACCAAAGATGTTCAGTCGTTTGATGTTCATGGCGATTGTTGTCTGAAGACCTATGAGCAAGGCTTCATATTTTGCATTATTGTTGGTGCACGGGAAGTTTAATTTAAATGACAGGGGCATTGGAGCGCCCTATGGTGTGAAGAATACTATTCCCATGCCACCACCTTGCTCACATTTAGAACCATCGAAGAATAGGGTTATGTCAGCCTGTGACTCAGGCTCATCAGAATCTGGCGATTCTGAGACATGGAAGACCCCATCATCGGGTAGTTCTATGACTAGAGGCTGATCGTCTTCAAGAGGAGCCTCCGCTAGTTGATCGGCTATGACCTGTCCTTTGATAGATTTTTGTCCAATAAACTCTATGTCAAATCTCGTCAACAACATGATCCATTTCGCCGTGCGACTACTATGATAAGTATGACTCATCATGTATCGCAATGGATTCTCCTTAGACACAACATACGTAGTGTTGCTCAACATGTAGTGGCATAGCTTTTTGGTAGCAAACACCACTGCCAAGCAGAGTTTCTCAACGTATGCATAGTTAAGTTCATAACTGACCAGGGTGCGGCTAAGATAGTAAGTAGCCTATTCTTTGTGAAGTTCATTCTTCTGGGCTAGCATGGCACCCAGTGCCACCTCACTAGTCGAGATGTATAAGTAGAACGGCACTCCTGGTCTAGGTGGTGCCAATACTGGCAGTGAAGCCAGGTATTGTTTGATTTCATCAAAGGCTGATTGGCACTCGTCATCCCAGTGAAATGTAACCCCCTTGTGCAATAATTTGTTCATGGGTCGGCACTTGTCAGATAGCTGCGCTATAAAGCGTTTAATCGACGCGACCTTTCCCTGCAGACTTCTGAGCTACTTAATGGTAGTTGGGGGAACCATTTCAAGGATTGCCTTGACTTTCTTTGGGTCCACCTCGATGCCTCGCTTTGAGACTATGAAACCCAAGAGTTTTCCAGATGTGACGCCAAATACGCACTTCTTGGGATTTAGTCTAACTTTATGCTCCATGAGGCGATCGAGGATCTTGCTTAAGTCATCGATATGATTTGAGCGCAAAAGAGACTTGGCTAACAAATCATCCATGTAATCTTCCAAAGTTTTATGCATGTAGTCATGGAAGATGTACGTCATGGCACGTTGGTAGGTGGCGCCAACATTTTTAAGGCCAAAAGGCATGACCTTATAACAAAATGTCCCCCAAGGCATTGTGAACGCCATTTTTAGTTGGTCTTCAGGATTGATACGAATCTGATTGTATCCCGAGAAACCATCCATGAGGGAGAGCATTTCGTGACCTCGTTGTAGCGTCTACCAACGCGTCGATGCTCGACAAGGGGAAATCATCCTTAGGACTCGCTTTGTTTAGATCTCAAAAATTAGTGCATATGCGAATCCTCCCATCGAGCTTTTTGATGGGCACCATGTTGGACAGCCATGGCGGATAATCCATGCAGATGACAAACTGTGCATCCAACAACTTTTGCAATTCATCTTTGACCATCAAGGCCACTATTGGGTGCATCTTACGTAGTTTTTGCTTAACTGGCTTGATTGTCGGATCAAGCGTTAGATTATGCGTGACTAGCTATGGATCTAGCCCCGGCATATCCCTGTATGACCATGCAAAAACCTCCTTCTTCTCTTTGAGAAGGGCAATGTAGTCGGCTTGCTCTTTAGGGGATAAGACTTACCCCCAACTTGAGAATCTATGGATTCATTGGATCTGTGCCGATATCTACGTCAGTCGTCTCCTCGATCGACATGTGGGATCCGTCCTCCAACTGATGTGGAGTCGGGATCAAATGGATATCATTAGCTGAATTTAAATCTGCGTTGGGAACCTCGGGTTCCTCTTCAGCCTAAAAAATATCTTGAGTTGTCCCTAGGGTAAAATGAGGCATCTTACCGAAAGGCCAGTACTCTGATGGTGAGAGAGGTGAATTGACGCGATCCCAGTCGATGGCATCTGTGTCTAGATGCAATGACCATGCTGGATCGGCCGGATTGCGGATGGGTGCGGTCAAATCAATGGAGATCATGTGGATGGAATGAATTTGGTCTCCATTACCATGGGTATGATAACTCGAACATTCTGGATGCTCCCTATGCTCTGGATCTGGCTCTAGAGGGACGGGCACGAACGGATCTGCCCTATGTGCTAATAGGAGGACAGGGTCTTCCCTCGACACTGATGTCATTATAGGGTCTCGGGGTGGACGGTGCTCATCGTAAATTTGGAGCCATGGATCCAACACTTGGTCCCACCCCGCTGGGTCTACATACCACTCATGCCCTGGCAGTATGCCCATCTATGCAAATAAGTCATCAATCCCTAAGGGACGCCGTTGTTGCACTTGTTGCCTTTGTTGCATTTGTCGCATGTGGTTGAGATAGGCCATCTCAGTCTCATCTTCCGAATCACTATCGGAGATCCAAAAATGTTCATTTTCTTCCACAACTGCTTGCGACATTAAGGGTTCACCTTGTTCTAGCAAATTAATCTGATCCCATTGCGGTTGTTCCACTCTTGGTGGAGGGACCTGATTCTCTTGACACTGCATTGGCTCAACTGGAACCTCTAAAGGGAACAGTTTCAAAAAGATCTCTGGACACCGTTTATGCTCTCTTTGGGAATTAGTGTCCGAACTTTCACCTCTCTCTAGCAAAGGAGAGGGATTACTGATGTTACCAAGGGTGTTTGTTGACCATGGGAGGTAATCTCCCAATGTATATTCTGTATTTGGGTTGGCATAAGGATCTGATGCCAATCCACCCTTGTTGCCTATTCCTAGGCCTTGCATGTTTTCCACCAAGATGTCTAAGGGCATGGGGTGGTTGAACCCTACTCCCGACTTATCATATGGCATTTGGTATCTTGGCTGGCAAAGGACACGCACCCCTTGCTCATACCTACCTAGCCCATATCCATGCCAATTGCATTGGCCGAGATATCTCAGAGCGAAGTCCGGGTTTGATAGATAATTGACATTTTTGGCAAAAGGCTCTTCATCCTCATCCTTTTGCTTGCATGGTTCAGCACCATGATCAAGGCCCCCATACACAAAATTAGTCTGGTTTGGTGGGTAACCTAAAGGAACAACTGTCCCTATGGGAAGGCGAGGTCTCCCCATGTCCTGCACGGATTCTAGCATGGGCGTTGCCACAACATTCTGCACTAGATACTCCCCCAGGCCCGTACTGGCCATTTCAACAGTAATTGTTGATGCTTGGGAGGGAGGGAACGGGAGGCCTTCCTGAGTCCATTCCATGTTTGGTGGGTTAGGAGTCTCAGCTTCCATTGTGCTAGGTATTTCTTCTGTTGAGATAGTTGATATCGTTGGCAACGCCTCTTCTAGGGGTTGAGCCTCTTCCAAGATCTGTTTTCCTTTGTCCTTCTATTTAGCCATGACAGGTGGCATTGGTAGTGAAGGAACAGATGATGAAGATTCACCTGGTTGGGATTTTGATGGTTTAGTCACCAGTGGTGCCCATGGTATTGGACCCTGTCTAGATGGATTTAACTGGAAATCCAAATGCGTTGAAGGGAGGGTCGATTGAGGCATTAATTGCATCGCATTGCAATATTTGAAGGGTTCTAAGTCCATCGAGACTACATGTACTTCTCCTTCAAATGCATACTTTAGACACTGGTGAGCGATCGAAGGGACACACTTCATGTCCCTGATCCATGGCCGCCCTAGCAATATGTTATATGCCATCTCGCCTTCCAAAACATGGCACAATGTAGGTATCATCTTTTGTCCTACCTGGATAGGCAGAACAATTATGCCGACTGTCGAGCATATCGCATCGTTGAATGCTCTCAGTGTGTATGTGGAAGCCATGATATGAGAGGCTGGCAGCTTCAGATGTTTTAATGCTGTGGTAGTAATGATGTTACTAGATGAGCCAGTATCTACCAACACTCTCTTGTACGGGATCCCGTTGACCCATGCGATAACGTGCAGGGGTGGATCTGCCATGTCATTCGATATTGTTTTAACTTCATCCTCTCTCGAAGGTAATGACCGGCTCCGTACATCGTTTCACATGTCCCATGAAGTTATTGAAAGAATTCGCTTCGTGAGGCTGTAACTCGATGGCTTTCAAAATTTCCATGAGAGCTTCTCTATGGGGTGCTGACTACTGTATAAGCTCATAAATGGAAAGCCTAGCCGATGTGGTCCACAAACTCTATGTGAGTTTGGTCCGTATCGTGACCTCGGGTCTAGGCGGAGGCAACTGCACAGTGTTGTTGAGGTTGCGACGTTGTTGGAACTTCTCTTGTGGCTGCCGCGGGGGCAACTCCTGGGTACTTTTTGTTCCTGGTCACTATGCTGATCATTCCCACAAATCCTTGCATGGGAAGATTCTGTCGCACCTCATTGACCTGAAGAGGTTTTGCCTGTGCCTCGTGGGCAGGCAAAGGGTCCTTGAATACCCCCATCTATTGATTATTTGGCGCTATGGGGTTGTCCACTGCCAATGTTTTATTATCGATCAAATCTTGTATTAATCCCTTGAATTTCCAACATCCATTCAGGTCATGTCCCCTTCGCCTATGGAACCTACAATATAATTCCTCTCTGTATCCCTTAGGCTTGGGAGCATTAGGATCTATGGTTTGGATTTCTGGAAGGGTGACTAAATTTTCCGCTGACAAGCGGTCAAATAGGGAGTCCCTAGACTCCGTATAAGGGGTGAATTGTCGCCTAGGGTGACGCTATTGATTTTGCTCCTATTTTTTATTTTCTCTTTCATAATTAGGAGGCACTGCCTGATAATTAGCCTTTTGAGGCTGTATTTCTTGCACAGGCCTGGGGACATTTATAGCAACTTGATTAACCTCAGCGGGTTTTGGTTGCGTAGTCCCGGTCTTAGTGTTTTTGTTCCACTCTTTCTTTTTAGGCTTGGCGATTGTGCCTTCCCCTATTTTGATCTCTTCTATAACTCTGGCTTGCGCCAAAGCTTCTTCTAGGCTGGCATATTGCTACAGCTGCAATAGCCCAGAGATCGATCTCAGGCAACTCCGTGCAAACATCTGTGTGAGGTCAGACATAGGGGGAAGGTAAGGTAGCTTAGAAAGCAAAGCCCTCCATCGATTCCCGTATGCTGCCATTGTCTCTTCCTCATATTGCCTGAGGCTGGCCAGATCACTCAGTGATGCCTTCTTCTTGGTGTTGAAGGCAAAGCGTTCAAGGAACGCATCTACTAATTGATCTAGGTTATTTATGCTGTGCTTCGGTAACTATGTGAACCAATCCGAGGTAGGGCCCATGAATGTGGTTATGAATGTCCTAAGCAACAATGCATCATTATCTTGAATGCCGAAGCATTGGCTCAGGAATCTTGTGACATGTTCTTGAGCATCCTCTTCACCTTTAAAGACTGCCAATTGAGGCAACTTGAAATGTTCGGGGTAAAGAGGTGTGGGCACTGAGGGATGCACTGGATGACTACGGAGTTGACGTAACGTGGGCTTTTGATGCCCAGAAGCTTTTGTCTCCATAGACTCCAAACGCTCTAATAGCGCTTTGTATGCATCGAAAGATTTAATTTCTTCCTCTTTTGTTTGCTCTCGCTGTGAGTGGTGGGAGACTGGAGGCCTATGGGGGGGTGGCCGAATGGCAGCCCTCCCGCCTTGATAGGGCATTTTGGCCCATTCTATTTCTGGTTCATACTCCTCATAAACTTCTTGAGGAGTCTCTGGGTGAGACCTATGACCCTGAGTGAGTCCCCGCTGAGGGTACCCATCATTGTTTCGGGGAGTGGCCTCCCTCTCAGGTCTATGAGGTCTCGGAGGCAAAGCTTGACGAGGTCGCGGAGACCCGTCCCGCACCAAAGGATTATGCCTCTCATATTGTTCTGCTTTTTGGGTGCGAGGGGTTGGCACCCTCTCAGGTAGTTTATAACGTAGCTCATCCGCTTCACGCTGCATGCGCTCTTTATTGAGGCGGTATAAGTGCTCTAACTCCTGATGACCTTGCTCAAGCCGCGTGATGCGGGCTTGGCGGGTGGCATGTCGGGCCCTTTCCGGTCAATTTGGTCCGCCATATTTTGCTCAGGAGGCTTGAATGTTTCTCCTATGTATTTGCCTCGGTCTTGATGATCTAAAATTTCAATGGGTCGCTTCCCTCTGTCGAGGTCGACGGCATTTACTTGAGGCTCTGGCCTCGATGGGTGACCATGATATCTAGCAGGTGCAGAAATGCAAGGTTCCTGCACTGTATGTTGTTCTCGAGGAATGCGATGGTCTTCCTCGTACTCCCTTTCATGGGTGTGAAAGGGGCGGGCGGAGTTAGCTCGCCTTGTGTGGAGAGCCTTGCGCTCTGGGTTTTGTCTTTCAGTTCTAATGGGAGGCAAAGGAGAGGTGCCGTATTCATGCTGTCTCTCCTCATGGACACTGTGCCTCTCTAGCACTTCATCGCACTGTGGCCACTCATATCTAGCCTCAAAAGGCGGTTTTCTATTTAAGTTGAGTGCCACATGTAAAGCTTCTTCCCGAAAGGGGCTGTGTTGAATGGGCATATCCCCCAGAGGGGTGTCCCTATAATTCCTTCTTGATGTGGCCTGATGTGGACTCTCTTGTAGGCCAGACCGCCAAGGCGGTATGGCCAAGTCCTCAGGGCTAAAGCGAAGGCGACCAACGCCCTCTCTTTGTGCACCTTCCGTAGCATCCGCCCTTGATTGGGCTTGGCTACGGGTGTACACCATTGTGGTGCTCTTCTACTAGCTAAGCAGATTTTTATCTCGTTTATGATGATTTTTTTTTTGTTACACTAAGCAGAAATGAACACACACATACACAAATAGTGATTATCTCTTTTAAAGATTAATGGTGTGTCCTAAACTGGTTTAGTGCATTTTGATGATTTTGTTTTGTTTTTGCAAGTTTTGAAGAACGTTTAAATGCAGAATGTTGGCTCATATGACTCCCATAAATGGTCGCCCCTTCAATATACCATTGCCGGACCGATATACCAACCTCTCTATATACCCGCCCTTACGAGAGGGAAACTATAGGTACGTGAGAGCAGATGGTACGTGGAACATAGGCGGTACGGAAGGGGGATTGTCCTGTTAATGACACCTACCATAGAAGACTTATCCTCGCATGCATGGGAATCACCCCAGCGACACTCGGTCAGCTTTCGTCAGGATTTATGCCTAACAACAGTGACAATCGGGGAAATGGATGCAAAGTCAAGCCAAGGTGGTGATGAACCCACCGTTGGTCTTGCTCAAGGGCTGGGGTCTTACGACCAGCTCCTTGGTTAAAAACGTGCCACGTGATGTGTGTGTGGTTTATTTTACTTAAAATTGAAACATGCAAGCAACCACTACTTTCCCTAAGCACGCAAGAATTGACAGAAAGTGAAAGCAAAAAATCAAAAAATGACAAAGACAGTTTGGAACCCTTACCTTTCTCTGCCCAGACTTGCTGTTTCTGATCCTCGGCTCTAAAAATTTACAGACAAAAATTCGTCCCTCTGTGAGATGAATTACAGAACATAATTCATCCCTATCTGAGATGAATTTGAATTCGTCTCAGGGTCAGACGAATTACAGTAAAGTATTCATCGCAGTCAAAGACGAATAATATGCTTTTTAAAAAAATTGTACCTGTCAAGCACAAAACACAAAAATGGATCAGTTACTTGATCTTAAAAACTAGGGGACAGAGTCCCACCGTGATCGCCACTGAAAGCATGAGATTTCGGAAATAAAAGGAAAAACTATAACCATGCAATGTAAAACAAAATATAGCGCTTAAGTCCTAAGATGTGAAGTGCATTAAATGAAAGAGGCAAATTGAAATGAGATACAAGAATTTAGAGAAATCACAACCCTTTTATTTAACTCTTTAACCTCGGTTACAAATATGCCTCCTCCCTTTTTAGGGGTTAGGAGCGTTAAATAGATTTTGGTTACAATTGTGACTTAATCTTCCTCCTTCCGCATGCCCACATTTGAAATGGGTGGGCCAAAGTGTTGCCGTCGCTTGCGTTGATGGATCTTCGATTCTTGCTGCTCCTCCTGCATTCAAAGAAACAACAAAAGAGTTAGTAGCACCTATTGCAAATAGGAAAAGTTTGTTCTTTGAAATTAATGAAAGATGCATGTAAAAGATTATATAAAACAGTGAATAAAATGAATCTAAATGACTTGCAAATCTGACAGAGACCAGAAGACATTACCAGAGGGCCACTGCCATTGAAACAGTCGGCCAATCTGCATTCAACTGGAATTCATCCCTGGGCAGGACGAATTCTATTGTAATTCGTCCTCGGGTAGGGACGAATTCGACTGTGTTAGGAAGTCGAGTTGATGCTTCTCAAATGTCACACCTCGGGACCTCCAAAACACCTGCAAACAGAGGGGTTAAGTAATTGGGGCCATTTTGGGACGACCCAGATGGTCGGATTCTCCCAATTTGACCTCCATCATCGGGAATTTTGATGTCGCTACCTGCAAGTCAGTGAGGGCCACAAAAGCGACAAAAGCATGATAATATTTGATAAATGTCTTCTGAAATCAAGATTGTGAACTATCTAAACAGCATAAAGTGTAATGTAGGATAAACAAATAATAACCGAATAGATTAAAATGAAACTAACAAAAAGGTGCGGGGTGCCCAAGCGGGCCGCCCCCCGTTGGAACTTGATTTCGGCGCCAATCCACTAGGGAAGGGCCCAAAATCTCTTGGAATGTGGTGTCGGAAAATTGGTGGATTAAGGTGGTCGAATGTTGGGTTTAGGTCCGGATCCACACTTCCAAAAGCCACCCAATAACCTCTCTTGCGAAAGAGATTAAGGATGTGAGAAGGTGAATCAAAAAGGGTGCAATGGGGTGTTCAATTGGGCAGCACTTCGTTGCTTGAAAATGCCTCCAACTTGTCTCTTTTTGGGTGGGAAAGTCCACCATTTTATAGACCCAAGGGGTCTCTTTGGAGGGGCATGCAGGGGTGCCATGTGGCGGCCATGCCTTCCCAAGAGGGAGGAGACTCCTCCCTGACTTGGGCTTCCATGATTGCCTTTGTGACAGTCCTCCAACGGCCAATCTACCCACCTACACGCGCATGCACGACAGGAGGCAATAATTGACTGTCTTCGGCTGCCACTTGGCGGCATTCTTCTTTTTTCCTGTTAAACCTGGAATTCGTCCTGACCAAAGACGATTTCAGAATTCATCCCTGGGTGAGACGAATCCCAGTTAGTATTCGTCCCTGGGTGAGACGAATACTAGGCAAAGTGCCTGAATGTGCCAAATTGCTTCTTGACCTTACAAAATTGCTATAAAAGTGGTTAGGACCACTATTTAACCTCTGAGGGCTGCCCTAGGGGTTGTGTGTGTCAAAGCGATCAGTGTTTGCAGTCACATAATCGGATTGGTGCCGTTTTGGTGTCTACACTTTTATTTCTATAGAAATAATCAATGAACTATGTGAATGTTGCATGATGAGAAAACATCATAGAAATAAATTTAGAAAAGAAAGGGAATGAAGAGCATCATATTCATTGAATTTGATTTATTTAGATACTTATCATTCAATGCACCTACTAACTATTGATAAATCCTTCTACTTTAACACTTACATTGATGATCATACTTGAAAAAAATGGTAATATTTTTTCATTAGTAAGAATGATGATTTTGAAGTATTCGAGAACTTCAAATCCATAGTAGAGAATGAAAGCATATATAGAATCAAAACATTAAGAACTAATCATGGTGGTGAGTTTTATTCCAATAAAGTCAATCAATTTATGAAAAGCATAGAATAAGAAGATAATTGACAACAACCTATATACCTCAACAAAATGGAGTGGTAGAAAGAAATAATGAAAAATTATGGAGATGGCAAGAAACATGGTAGTAGCAAAATATTTGTAAAATTATTTATGGACTAAAAAAATTCCAACTATAGTGTACATCATAAATAGAAGTCCCATAATTGGTGTAATGAATATAACTCGTAATGATGCATTATATGGAAAGAAGCATTTACTAAGTCACTTTAGAGTATTTTGTTGTTTGGTTTATGTTTGTGTTGAAGATAAGAAAATAAATACACTATAACCTAAGAGTCAAGCATACATTTTTAGTGGTTATTCCAAAGAAAATAATCCATATAGTCATTATGATATCAAGTGTAGATAAATTATTGTGTCTAGAGATGTGATCTTTGGTGAAGGGGCAATACATGGACAATAAGTAGAAAAGACTAAGAAGACAATCATAATTGATGATTTTGGTATGTCAGACACATAAATTATAGGTATTATTGTTTCTCCAAATATGATTATAGAAGTAAAAAATACATTACAATTATTGGAATATATGGTAATCTAACCTTATAGACCATGTTTGGTGAATGATGATGTAATTATATGGTTAATATAATACTTATAGAAAAATTTAACATAAGCTAAAATAAATGTTATTGTATTCATATATTCTAGGATGGTAAATCCAACTAAAAGGTTATGTATTCACCCCTTTTTCAGGATTGGTTAAACCACCTTTATGAATAATCTTAACCAAACCTTCAATTAAATGTTTAGTAACTTGAATTAAACTTGAGACTTATGTCATCCTTGGTTGATGTACTTGGTATTATATTTTGGAGATTAGGTATTCACTATAAATACCACCCATCCACTAATATGTTGTATTAGTATGAAGTGTACTATTTTTATGTGAGATATTATTGTGGGTGTCATATTGGGTACCCACTACCTTGATTATACTTGTGAATATTATGCTTCATGAGGTTACTAGAAAGTATTGCAGATTATAACATGGTATTAAAGTCACATTGTAGTGGTTTCACTTGACTGCATGAAGAGATTATTTTAAATAATTTTTAAAGGAAGACAATATTCAACAATATTTAGGATCATTTTCCTTGAAATATCTATTGGGGGATTGAATCTAAAGGTTATCTTGTGTGGCAATAGTTGATTAAATAAAGAAAGAAATTCACTAACATCTTCAATATGTTATCATATTTAAACATTCATTCTATTTTGTTGGTTATTTTTTAATATGGATTATTCCAATGATGCCTTGAACAATAAATTAAAAAATAATAGGTGGATTGAATTTTTAAGGTTTTCTTGATAAAACCCTAGCTATCTTTTATATATTTTTTATAAAAATAAAAATTATTTGCTTCTCTACTTTAGATTCTTTTTTTGCATTGATGCAACATAGATGAGAGTACAACCTACATGGTTATTAGAGATTTAGAGTAAGAGTATTGGCATTTTATATATTACCTACAACTATTAACTAAGCCATGGGTAGGATTTAATGCAAATAAAATACCTTTGAACCACTTTAATGGTTGTTTTATTAGTCACCTTTTATTCTATTTTGAAAGGAGTACGTTGCATTACAAAAAAAATGTTTTATAGTGTGGTAGATATGCATGAGCCATAAGTTTTTATAGATTCTTTCTAAATTTTAGGGTGTTCCAATTTAGCATGTTTGGATATGTTATCATTTAGAATCCTATTCTTGCTTCTAAAAATTAAACCTTCCCTCTAAAAATAAAATATTTAAATATTTTGGAATATTTTTTTTTTTTTTTTTGCAACAAAAAAATTGGAAGATACATGATACATGTCACGAAGTACATACATATGTTAAAGTTTTTACATATAGGAAATCTAATGTAATTCAAACAATTGATTTTTTCAATGCCAATTCTTTTTACTCACATAGAGTTACAACACAATGTTCAAGTTGGTGCATCTTAGGTAATATTTTCCTTTTTGAATTAAAAGGTATTGTTTGGTTGTTGTATGATAGGTTTTGTGTGTTTAACTTACAATTGATGTTGGTGAAGGAAACACCCCTTTTTTTAAGTGAAGGTGTTTATATTTTTGTAACAATAGAGACACGTACTTTTTAATCCATCATAAACAATGTAGTGATAAGGTAATTGGTTAGCATGAATAATAATGCAACCCCATAACATGCACATGATATTTTACTATGTTGGTAAGTTTTTGCATGTGATGCTTTCATTTTATTTTCCTTGAGAGGGATAATATCCTACTTTAGCTAAGAGCTTTGTTAAAAATTTATTGGCTTATATCATGACTATCTTTGCCACACTGCTTCTTAATGTGATCCATATATTCATTTTCTAAAATTGTATTATCAAGGATGAAGATATCTATAATTCTTCTCACGAGGGATCGATGAATTATTTAATTTTCTTCCTCATTGATGATATCTATCTCATGTATTTCTTGAACCATGTTTCTTTTTTATTTTCCTATATTGAATATTGTTTTTGTGCTAATGTGTATCATTGTTTAATAGGTTGATATTGTATCTACTTGCATATTTGGAAAGGTTTATACATTTGATTTCATTGATCTAGAGAATTGTATTTGTAATAAATAGTGTTGTGACCTTCCTTGTTACATATGTGACAATATATATTTTTCCATTCAGGTTGATATTGTGAAACTAAAATAGAATTAATTGACACATATTTCTTTCAAAATAGAGCATTGTTTACTATTTCATCTCTAATTTGGTTTTCTATTTTATATTCTTGAAGTATGTTAACTAGTTTATCAAAGGAAATAGTTATATTTAGCACTTGAAGAGAGGTGACTAATATCTTAAATGTTTCTAGAAGTGCTCTTAGTGTAACTTGAACAAGAAAATTTTCTTCCATTTTCTCTCCCATAGTTTGTAGTTTAGATTTTAATTCTACTACCATTTAAAGAGAATGTTCTATATTTTTTCCATCATGGACTTTTATCGAATATAATTGTGACTACAAGTCTAAAATAATAGCCTTATTTTTTCATTCAAATATTGTGCATAACTTTTTCCATATTGGGCTCTCCTAGTGGAGACCCAAGTTTAATTCATAGGAGGGTGTCCCTGGATGTGCCTCTATCTTTTTAACCTATTCAAACACAAAACTTCTCCCAAGCATTTTTTAAAATTTTAGCCTCAATAATGTGTGATTGAGTATCATCTACTATACCAAATATTATTAACATAAGAGAGTTTGCATATTCACCTTTAAGTTTTTATCTTCCAATTGTATCTTCCAAAATGACTTTCTCTCCATTTACCACTTCCTAAAATATCTCAATAATTATATTGATTTCATATTATTTTTTATAGAGTAAAGTTAGGTCCTTTTTGTAGTTGATATAAAAATGAAAACCTTTGTGTTGAGAGGAGTCTCTTGCATTATCCCATTAAAGAAGATATCGCCATAAAAAAAATAATTATGGTAACACTATCCAATTCTAATTTTATATCTTGGAAGAAATGTAATAGTTCATTTACTAATTTTGAAATGCATACCAAAATAATTGGTTCTAATATTTTGAATAATATAAGAATGTTAGCAAGTAGGAAAAAAATATAGGCCTGAATAATGAGAGTCGAATAATTTGAATCGAGTAATGGCAAGAAGATATAGAGATCAAGTGGGAAGGATGATGCAAGGATGGTGAATGGTATTTTGTAGGTGCATGTTCATGTGGACATCTCTAAAGATGTTGTATATCAAGATAGTATAGTGGTAACTTTGATTCTTGATGGATCAAATCTTGAGGTCATGGTTAATGGTGGTGCCTCTCCTTGTTTTGATGCTCATGAGAGTTCATATGGAGGGTCCAAGGATGGATCCTCAAGTTTTGATCTACCGTTTAACCCATGTACATTTTTTTTTTCTATGGTTACTACTAAGGATTACGGTTCTCGTAACTCTAATGTGTTGTTTGATATTCCTCTTGTAAAAAATTGGTCTTTTCAGATGAGCTTTTGGTTATCACTATGGAGGAAGGTATGTGGAAAATGGTTGGTAAATTATAGGGATAAAGGCCTAACATAGATTCCATATAGAGGTGGACTCTTAACAAATAGAAACCTAAAGTATATCTAGATATAGTTGTATTTTCCAATGCATTATTCATCATCAAGATCAATTGTGAAGAAGAATCAAAGTGTATCCTTGGAGAATATCCCTAGTTCTATGGCAAAATGGGTCTCTTCCTATGAAATGAGGGGTCAAACTTTAATTCTAGAACTCATAAAGTTAACTTGTCTCCTCTCTACGTAAGGCTCCTGAATTTACCTTTTAATATTTGACATGAGGAAATTCTGAGAGGGATAGCTAAGGCTATTGGATATTTAGTTCTAATTAATTTTTCTACAAGAGTTAAATCTAGGATTATTTTTGCTAGGATATGTGTAATGGTGAACCCTAATTCCGTTCTGCCTAGTAATACAAAAAGGGTCCTTGGATACAATAGATAACTTATGAGAACAAACCATCCAATGCTATACCTATAATAAGGTTGGACATTCCTTGGCATATTGCCCCATTTTTTTCCCAAATAAAAGAGTTCCTCCTAAAATAACTAGATCAAGAAACAGTCAATGAAGAACAAGGGAATTGGTGAGAACATGGGAACAAAAGTAGTTCCTATAGAGGATCCCTTAGTGAAGTAGTTCCCCAACATTATATCTCAAGAAGTTGGTGAAAGGATCATTGAAGAACTAGTAGATGTTGATGTCAACAATCTTGGTATGTCAATAGTGTAAAATTAGGATAGTTATTATAGAGGTCTTCCTCAGATTCCTCATGAGAATTTGGTTATTGAGAGTATCATTCCTTAGGAGTTTCTTAAGAACTCTTTTAGTTTCTTAAACTCCTAAGAAGTAAGTCCAAAATAACTTGATATTTCTTTGAAATCATTGGTAGAAAGCCTATCCCTTAAGAAGGTAGTAGTTGAACCCTGCTCATCGCTTAAGATTGAAATTTTCCATCTTGAGGTAAAGTCCCCTCTTCTTGGGGAGGACTTATCAGAGGTAAGGCTTTCTCATCCCAAAACTAGAAGTCTGAGGAAAGTCCATATTGACGTAGGGTTGACTAAGAATATTTGAAAACCATCTAATAAAGCTCAAAGTTTAAGATAGGTAGAGTCAGATATTGTAGATGGACTCCAATCATGGCTGAAATTTGAGAAGGAAAAAGAGTCAAAAGGTAAAAACTTAAGCTTGATTTATTTTTCTAGTCCTGCCATTATTTGGATGGTAAAAACCATGTGAAATACCATAAATGAAGCTACTTTCTTAGAATATTAGAGGCTTTAATGGGGCCTCAAACTAGCGGGTCTTGGCCTCTATTAGGAAGGACTATAAGCTAGATATTATTCTTCTTCAGGACATGAAAATGGATAGTAGCAATGTAGAGAAAGTTAAAAGGAAAATTTAGAAAGAAGTCATTTTTGTGGCCAAATTAGTCAATGGTGCTTAAAAAGGTCTTCTTTTTATGTGGGATCCCAAGTATTTGGATGGATATACCCTCTATATTTCAGATATAGTCATAAATATATTATTCTCCTGTAGAAATTCGGGTTTTAAATGGATTACTTCAAATATTTATACCCCTAATTTTGGCCCTAATAGAACAATGCTCTAGGATTCTTTGAGTTCCATGAGAGAAATATTCAAAGGGTAAGATTAAATTTTAGAAGGGGATTTCAACACTTCCTTGTATCCATATAACAATAAATTTGGGATTCTAGCCTCTAGTAGTATAGAGGAGTTTGTATCTTTTGTTATTTCCCAAGAATTGATGGATATTAAACCTGAAAGGATCCAGATTCACCTAGAGTAATAGGTGCTTGGGTAGCCAAAACATCTAGATTAGGCTCAATCGAGTCCTAGTTTCTAACAAAGGAATTCTTTTCTTTGGTGATGTTTCCCTTCCCAAATTAGCATCTCATCATAAACTGTTAATCTTGGAGAGATTGCAGAATCAACCATTTTATCCTATACATTTTATATTTGAGGTTATGTGGTGGCAACATTTAGATTTAGAACCCATGATTTAGGAGTAGTGGTAGTGTAGCTTCTCAAGTCTTCTAATTGCTCAAATAACCTATAAAATAATATTTGTTAAGGCTAACATGAAGATTTGGAATAAAAATATTTTTGGCAATATTTTTACTAAGAAAATGATCTTTGTGGGAAAATTAATTAATTGGAGTCTTTTGCTATGACCACTAGGTTTTCAAAGGATTTAAGAAATAGAGAGGATTATTCTCTCTAATCTATTTAATGTCTTGGTGAAAGAGGAAATCTTGTGGCATCAAAAATTTAGGTCTCTCTAGCTTAAAGAGGGTGACCAAAATATGAAGGTTTTTCATTCCTCTACCTTGAGACACATAAGTTATAATAGCATTAAAGAAATTTTGAAATCCTAGAAATTTTTAAATGAGAACATCCTAGAAATAATAGAATAGGCAATCAATTTTTTTAAAAAACTCCTTTGCTCTAATTTTGGTAGAGATATACAGGCTAAAGACAGATTGCTTTTCAATATTCCTTCTCTAGTATTTGAAGAGATGAAAAAGATTCTTTGTGACCCATTCAAGGATGATGAAATTAGAAAGATGGTTTTTTTCCATGGGAGGCCTAAGAGCTTCAGGTTCGAATAAGTTTCCTCCAATATATTTTTTTTAAAAATGGTATATTTTAGGTCTTGATATTTGTAAAGCTCTTAAAGATATTCAAAGCTTGAAATTAATTCCTTTGGACGTCAAGTCAAATTTTCTTTTTCATATTCCCAAGTTGATAGGTGCAAAATATTTTAATAATTAGGCCTATCAACCTTTGTAACATGGTTTTTAATATTCTAATGGAAACCATGTTGAATAGGTTACAAATTTTTCTTCCAACTATTATTCATCATCTGCAAAGCGGTTTTGTTGTTGGTAGGTAAATTTTGGATGGGATTATAATAGTGCATGAGATCATCCATTCAATTATTAAAAGTGGTAGACCAAGTAATCTCCTCAATATTGACATGAATAAAGCCTATTATAGGGTGTATTGAGGTTTTCTCTTCAAAGTCTTAGACAAATCTAGCTTTAAACAAGACTAGATAAGCTTAGTTAAATCATGCATATCTTCTACAATGTTTTTCATCATTATTTATGGATCCATAGTCAAGTATTTTAGGAGTTGTAGGGGTATCCATAAGGGGTATCCTCTATATCCATATATTTTCAATTTAATGGTTGAATATCTAGGGAAAACTATCAAATATGATCTAGTTATACAAGGATTGAAATGGGCTCATATCGTGGATCTAATCACCCACCACCAATTTGATGATGATACTCTTCTTTCCTTATTGGCATCAATCCCATAATCTAATGTGATGAAAAGCATTCTCAAAGCCTTTGAGTTAGCTGTCGATCAGAAGGTGAATTTTAGGAAAATCAAAGTCTTCTTTTTCAACACTCCCATCACCAGATAGAGACAAATTGTAAAAATTATAGGTTATGATATTGATTCTTTACCTTTAATCTATTTAGGAATGCCAATGTTCAAGGGAGCCTCCAAGTTCTAGTAAATTTTATGTCCATTTTAAAAATTATAAGAAATATTCTAGAAAATATCATGCATATTCATCATTCATTTCTTTAGTTTAGGGCTAATGACAAAATAAAATTTCATTTAGTAGCCTAGGACCAAGTTTGTAGTAAGGAGGAGGCCAACCTAGGAATAAGAAGATTAAATATTATGAATAAGGTATTGGTCACCATGTAAGGGTGGATATTGTTTCACTATGAGAATGTCAACTGGATAAAAATTTTAAAATATGAGTACTTAGGTAAAGGAAAACAATTCTTTAATGGACCAATTCCTTACCTTGGATCCGCTTTCTTATCTAGTATTGTCAAGTGTCGCTCAAAATTATAGAAGGGAAGTAGATGGATACTAGGGGATGATAAATCTATTGACTTCTTGAGGGACATTTGGGTTGTGGATTTTTTGTTGGATTCCCATTTGAACCTAATCTTGGTGAAGCCAATCATAGATAAATTTTTGGATCCTAAGGTTAGTGACTTTTTTGAATGGATTGATGGTTGCTTCCATTGGAAATATTTTGAGCTTCCCGACCTATCTCAAGAGGAAAAAATAGCTTTTAAATATCTATCTAATTTAATTAAATGGTTCATTATACCGGGGAGAGGTACCACAAATAGGCTTATTTGGGACCTTGAGAAGGATGACAACTATTCAGTTAAATCAACCTACCTTCAATTTGTAATAGATAAACATAATACTAGGGCATGAGTGGCGCGTTAACTCACCACAGTGGGACCAAGCATTACATCCGCCACGTTGGGCACAAAATAGAAACTTCCACAAAGAGACATCATAGCAACATCAGTGCCATGGGCGGACCCTGTCCTCATCTCCGTGCATAGGGCCGATCCATTCATGCCCATACCTCTAGAGCCGGATCCGAAGTGCAAAGACCATCAAGCTGGGGGTACCTCTATCCCCTGAAGAGCCATAGTCCAAACCAAAAAATCTCCAAGGATTATCGCAATCGCTTGGTCATCCCAAAAGCTCCATGGATTATCGCAATCTCTTGGTCACAACAAAAAGCTCCAAGGATTATCGCAATCTCTTGGTCACCCAAAAAGCTCCAAGGATTATCGCAATCACTTGGTCATCCCAAAATCTCCAAGGATTATCGTAATCTCTTGGTCACAACAAAAATCTCCAAGGATTATCACAATCACTTGGTCAAACCAAAAAGCTCCAAGGATTATCGTAATCTCTTGGTCACCCAAAAAGCTCCAAAGATTATCGCAATCTCTTGGTCACCCAAAAAAGCTCCAAGGATTATCGCAATCGCTTGGTCAACCCAAAAAGCTCCAAGGATTATCGCAATCACTTGGTCACACCAAAAAGCTCCAAGGATTATCACAATCACTTGGTCATCCCAAAAGCTCCAAGGATTATCGCAATCTCTTGGTCACAACAAAAAGCTCCAAAGATTATCACAATATCTTGGTCACCCAAAAAGCTCCAAGGATTATCGCAATCACTTGGTCATCCCAAAAGCTCCAAGGATTATCGCAATCTCTTGATCACCCAAAAATCTCCAAGGATTATCACAATCTCTTGGTCACCCAAAAAGCTCCAAGGATTATCGCAATGTCTTGGTCACCCAAAAATCTCCAAGGATTATCGAAATCACTTGGTCACCAAAAAAGCTCCAAGGATTATCGCAATCTCTTGGTCAAAACCTAAAAATCTCCAAGGATTATCGCAATCTCTTGGTCACCCAAAAAGCTCCAAGGATTATCACAAATTCTTGGTCACCCAAAAAGCTCCAAGGATTTTCGCAATTTCTTGGTCAAAACCTAAAAAGCTCCAAGGATTATCGCAATCACTTGGTCACCAAAAGTCTCCAATGATGTCCACAACCACTTGGTCAAAAATCAAAAACAATAAAAAACAACAAAAATTTGCATCTCATTTCTAGGCATAATCAAATTCATCAATAGAGAGTTCGTCTAGCACCGCATATTCACATTCACAAAATCAATCCATCAAAAATACAAAAATATGTAGCTACATTAAGCATTGCATCCACACATTGCATATTCATGGTTGTATAGGTCAAAGGCACCATAGGATGCGATTGCTCTACTAGTCCATATTGTTCCGCATTGTTCCATTTTACAAAAACAAAAAAAACACCATGCATAACTTTTACCGCACTACAGTCAGTGGTATGTAAATGTACCAAGAGTTTCAGTGATTCAATCATCATTTTCCTCTTTAGCCATGTAATGTATCAATTCAAACAGATTTTACGAAGGTAGAGTCATACTTGAAATACACCTTGTTACGTAACATCCCAACACAAACTAAACACATTAAACAATTCCAGAGTTGTGTGAATGAAAGATGAAACCTGCGTAGTAATCCAGGTCACCACAAGCGAAACGGTCATCTTGATCATCCCCCTGTGCGAATGACCCCAAGAATGCTGAGAGTTGGCAAAAGGACAAGCATCCTCCCTACCCAATTCCCTAAAAATCCCTAGTTCTCAATAGTTGCAAAACACAAAAAAGTTGCAAAATGTCAAAACTCCAAATTTGACAAACTACAGTGCACACATCAAAAGGCACAAACAACAATGATTTTCGTCACTCCATGACCCCAATCCCTTGCTCGAAAGAAAAAAAAATCAAAATAAACAGTGATCTCATCACTACAATGAGCAAGTATCCCAATACAATTGAAGAAAAGAAGGGAATGGAACTTGAATCCCTGGAACTCTAGTCACACTTAGTCACCAATCAACAATCACACACCCAATTAAGGAAAACGACATGCATTCAAAGAATAATTGACAAAGACAATCACGCTCCTACTTGGGGCAGTAAACAAGCAACAATCAAATCAATCAAACACTTGGCATTTCATGAATCATGAACACAAGGTTACCCTATGGATAAAACGCCCTTCGCCTATTCATGACTGATCAATGTCTAAGTTCAAGTCACACCTCACCAAAATAGGTTAACACTTGAAATCAAACTCCTTAGCTCGTCAGAAGCAAGGATTCAAGAATGCATGCCCTTTCCATGCTTGGGGCATCAAAAGTTGGTTAGGTTACCAAGAAACCCTAATCATTAGTGCTTTGGTTATCTATTTTTGCTTGGCGTTGTGCCATGCACAACGCATCCCAAAAAGGGCCATCTGTAGACACCAAAACAACACCAATCCGATTATGTGACTGCAAACACTGATCACTTTGACAAACACAGCCCCTAGGGTAGCCCTCAGAGGTCAAACAATGGTCCTAACCACTTTCATAGCAATTTTTTAAGGTCAGGAAGCAATTTGGCACATTTAGACACTTTGCTCAGTATTCGTCTCACCAAGGGACGAATACTAACTGGAATTCGTCTCACCCAGGGACGAATTCTGAAATCATCTCACCCAGGGACGAATTCCAAGTTTAACGGGCAAAAAGAAGAATGGTGCCAAGTGGCAGCCCGAGACAGTCAGTTGATGACTCCTGCCTCGCACACATGTGTGGGTGGATAGATAGGCCGTTAGAAGACTGTCACAAGGGCAGTTATGAGAACCCAAGTCAATGGAGGACACCCTCCTTCATGGGAAGACATGACTACCACATGGCACCTATGACCAACACATGGCATTTGTGCTTCCCTCTCAAAAGAGACCCCATGGGTCTATAAAATGTGGTAATTTTCTCACCCAAAAAGACAAGTTAAAGGAGATTTCAAGCAACGAAGTGCTGCCGAGTTGAAGACCCACTTGCATCCCTTTTGGTTCACCTTCTCGCATCCACCAATATCTTTTGCAAGGGAGGTTGTTGGGTGGCTTTTAGAAGCTTGAATCTGACCCAAATCCAACATATGGACACCTGAATCAACCAATTTGCAGACATCCCAATCCTAAGAGGTTTTGGGCCCATCCCTAGTGGATTGGTGCCGGAATCAAGTGCCAACGGTGGGAGGCCCACTTGGGCGCCCCGCACTTTCTGAGTTTTAAAGCATTCTAGATTATTGTTTCAGTTTGCATATCATGTTATTCTGTTTGGTTAACTCATAGCTTCAATTTCATAACATTTTGATCAGATTTTATCACGTTTTGTGTCGCTTTGTTGTTTCACTAACTTGCAGGTGGCGATATCGAATTCCCAAGGATAGAGGCCAAATTGGGAGAATCCAACCATCTAGGTCGTCCCAAAATGGCCCCAATTACATAACCCCCCTATTTGCAGGCATTTTGCAGGTCCCGAGATCCGACATTGGAGCAGCAGCAGGTCGACTTTTCCAACACAGCAGAATTCATCCCACCCAGGGACGAATAGCAGTCAAAATTCGTCCTGCCCAGGGACGAATTCCAGTTGAAGGCAGATTGGCCAACTGTTTCAATGGCAGTGGTCCTCTGGTGATGTCTTCTGTCCTCTATCAGATTTTTAGGTCATTTAGAGTCATTTTGTCTATTGATTTGGCTAATTATTTACATACATCTTTTGGCGATTTTAGAGAACAAACACTTACTATTTGCAATAGGTGCTACTGACATCTTCGTTGTTTCTTTGTTCGTAGGAGGAGCAACAGAGGTCAAAGACTCATCGACATCAGCGACGGCATCATCTTGGCCCGTCCATTTCAAGTGTGGGCACGCGAAAATAGGAACCTTAAGTCTCGATTGTAGTCAAATTATTTTAACGCTCCTAGCCCCTGAAAAGGGAGGAGGCGTATTTGTAACAGAGATCAAGAAATTTTAATGAAAGGGCTGTGTTTTCTCCATTTGCTTGTGTCTCTTCCAATGTGTTTCTTTCGTTTCATGTAATTTACATCTCTAGGACTTAAGCGTAGTTTGATTTTGAATGCATCGCAATTAGTGTTTCCTTCGCCCAAAATCTCGTGCTTTCAGTGGCGATCACGGTGGGACCCTGTTCCCTGGTGTTTAAAATCATCGCAGATTAATCTAACTGTATACAACAAAGGAGTTAGTAGAGCTAATTAGGTGATCCTCAGTATAGGTTCGGTTGAAAACCCATCTAGCACTGGCGGTATCCTGATAAATACCACAATAACAAACTCAATTGCACACATAGGGATGTGAAATAGCTCAGTCAAAAACAAGTCTAACTCATACCTTGTTCAAAAGTCTTGTAATACAAAGTACAGTCATGGATGGTGAGTTAAAACTGACTGAATCTCAGAAAACCTTACATTCATTCCAAAACCATCTGCGCTACTTATCATCCTTATGATACCATCAAAAAATACAAAAACAAAAAAACCATGTAAATAAAGAGCTTCTTAAACAGCCTACAGTGCAATCACCACAAATATCATTCATCCATTTCACTTCGCATATCACATAGACATCTAAAACATTTGCATTCATCATAACATCTGCATTCATCAAAATGAATAAACATGCATAACAAAAATCACATCATCACATGTACAAAACCACAATAAAATTGATATATATATATATATATCGTCAAAAAGATGCCCACAGGCTACAAAACCGGTCCTCAGACCCCGCAATCATATCCAAAAACCCAACCTAAGGCGTCGACCACCATGATCACATAGGATCGGTGCGATGGGAACTACCCCCCATGGTGTGGGTCCTACGGGACCCTGCAGGGCGGCTACTACTAGCCCCCGCATCATGCCTGCTACCACCCCCCTCATCTAACCGCCTGCGATGAGATGATGTTGACTGCTCAGTCAGAATATCCCTTGTTCGCCACGAAGATCCACCGACCGAAGGCTCAGGTAGCCGCCCACCAAGGTGGATGACCTCCCTCTCCAAGTCTATCCGGTATAGACACCACTCTACCTCTCGTCGATGATAAATAGACAATGCATCATCGTGCTGCGCCAAAACTCTATCCCGCTCTACCAACTGAGCCCACAGAAGATCCCTCTCCTACCGCGCATCCCCCAACTCTAGATCCTGCATCCGCAGCAGCTCTGTCAGTCACGCAATATCAACACCTACATTCGACCCCACCTCCTCTGTATCTTTCGGATGCATAGGACTCGTGGGGACAGTAGCCTGCTCAGGCTCCCACTTCTCCTCCACATCCTGCATGTCCGGCTGTTCGGAACACCCAAGTCCACATCCTCATCTCCCACATCCACCATGTCCGCATCATCCAACGGACCCCCCCAATCACCCCCTGCTACCTCAAAATCCTCCACTACCGCCTCCGTGCCTCCCAGTGGCCCCTCTCCTCTCCAGCATCGCAGTACCCACCACGAGTCATACTCAGTGGTAGTCCCGATGTCATCCACATCCGAGACCTCAATCACTGCATCGGACTCCTCGCCCAATGGAGCAATGATCGATGGCTCTAATCCTCTCTCATCACCCCGTCGCGATGGGCTCACCAGGCAACCCTTGGCACACCCCAAACTATCATGTAACCCAGCGATACGAAAAGAACTCATGCTTCGTCCCGTGCCGCCTAGTCAACCATCGCTCCCTACGTACCCGTCGAAGCCACTCTCCAGCCTCCGACCAGACTGGATAGTCCCGATAAGGACGCCAAACCACCTCCCCTGGAGTGAGTAGAGAGAAGGCATCAGTATAGTGTTGTACAACACCTGCCCATCACCGACTCTGCCCCTGCTCCGTAGACCGCCGCCACAAAGCTGCATAGCCAATCTCCTCATCATCCATCACCGCCCGAGTCATCCACGGTAACCCGGTCGGCCTCTCCACTGCTATGTGCTACCAACCCCAGCACTAAAGAAGATAACTGCAACTCACCCCCTTTCACTGCCGACAACGGATGCCGTACAGCTCCCCGTAGAGCTATGCCAACAATGTCTATCCCCATCCATAAATCAGCGGTGCCTCTATCGGGCACTCTACCAACTGCCATACCAACTCTAGCAGGTTCCATGGGAACCTCGCGCCTAACGAATTAGGTAGAAGCATGTTAGAAATGAGGCCCATCAAGAATGTGTGCCTCACTCCTAACACCCCCCTCTCCTGCCACCAGCCTAACAAAAATCTCGCTAGCCTGACAATCCACCTCGACTGTCTCCACTGGGTTCGTTACACCCAGCCACTCCGCATGCCAAAAACATCTTGTCGATACAGACGATCCTGCGATCACGCGACGATGTCCTAATGGGCAGTCCATCTATCGAAATCTGAAGCAACCGATAAACGTCCTCCAGTGTCATAATCATCTCCCTTGTCGAAATATGGAAAGTGTTGGTCCGCGGATCCCAAAATTTGATCAGGGTCGTCAGATAGGCCTGATCCAGGACCAGAGGCTCCAGTCGAGCCACCTTCTTGAGCCCAAGGGCATCAAGCCATCGCCGATCAACATCGGTCGGTGCCGACCGCGCCTCGGCGACGAATACAGCACGGCTCCTAACCTGCAAAACAATAACACACAAAAATTCAAAACTAATTTTTCAGATTTAGGGTTCCTAACCTTAACTGATAATTACAAAAACAACACAAACACAAAAAAAAAAAAAATAGTAACAAATCAAATTTTCAGTTCTAGGGTTTCTAACCTTAACTGTTAAACAAAAACATCACAAAAAATATTCAAGTTTTGAAAAGCGTCAACACAAAAAAAATCATCAAATAAAAGAAAAAATAAATTCTAGGGACACTTACAGGTTTCGCTTCGGCTCCGCCGCTCGAACCAGTTTGTGCACTCATGATGGCAGGGAGAATTCCGATAGCGCTTTGCTTCGCAGAATTACCTCCTCCTCCCAGAGCTCCCAAATCGCAAGAAAAAAATGACACAAATGAGCCCAAATCCAAGTTTTGGGCCTTAAATAAGACTCCCAACTGGAAATCGTCCTTGGCTAGGACGAGCGCTCTGGTAAGCGCTCGTCCCACCTAGGGACGATTTCTGCAATTGGAAATCGTCCCACCCAGAGACGATTTCCAATTGCAGAAATCGTCCTTGGCTGGGACGAGCACTTTGGTAAGTGCTCATCCTACCCAGGGATGATTTTTGCAATTGGAAATCGTCCCACCCAGAGACGATTTCCAGCCAAAAAAGTCAAAACATCAAAAAATCAACAAAAATGCACTAAAAACAACAAATAAAGTTGCCTAATAGAATGTTGTTCACTCGCAATCCAAGGCAATCAAAATAGACGTTGGGGTCATATATTGTCGCTATCTCACTCCCCAAGAAGGCTACCATAGCCGGACCGCTCCACGGGAAGAATATTACAACAATTTTATCCCCACATGCGTCACACAAAACAACAAAAACAATAAAAAAATTAAACAAAAATAGACAACAAAAAAAAAAAACATTGCCGGACACAAGTGCTCTTCCACTTAAACTCCGGGAAAATAAAATTGATGTCGGGGTTTACATTGTCACTATCCTACTCTCTAAGAAGGCTACCATAGCCGGACCGCTCCACGGGAAGAAGATTACAACAATTTTATCCCCACATGCGTCACACAAAACAACAAAAACAATAAAAAAATTAAACAAAAACAGACAACAAAAAAAAAAAAAAAACATTTTCGGACACAAATGCTCTTCCACTTAAACTTCGAACAAAGAAAATCGATGTCGAGGTCCAAATTATCGCTCTCCTACTTCCCCAAGAAGGCTACAATAGCCGGACCGCTCCACGGGAAGTTAGGTTTTCGATGATTTCACCCCATTCAGGCATCACCAAAAGGGTTAACACCCACCAAAAACAGGTCCAAATGTTGGAAAAATTGCACACGCTTAACGATAAACCCTCTAAATGCACCCTTGCACAAGTCATCTTGGGTCAAGCAACTTGTCACTTCTCTCATGAAGGTCATTCCCTCATCGATTCGTCGCTTGAGGGGGTAGTCACACTTAGTCACCAACCAACAATCACACACCCAATTAAGGAAAATGACATGCATTCAAAGAATCATTGACAAAGACAATCACGCTCCTGCTTGTGGCAGTAAACAAGCAACAATCAAATCAATCAAACACTTGGCATTTCGTGAATCATGAACACAAGGTTCCCCCTGAGGATAAAAACACCCTTTGCCTATTCATGACTGATCAATGTCTAAGTTCAAGTCACACCTCACCAAAACAAGTTAATACTTGAAATCAAATTCCTTAGCTCGTCAGAAGCAAGGATTCAAGAATGCATGCCCTTTCCATACTTGGGGCATCAAAATTTGGTTAGGTTACCAAGAAACCCTAATCATTAGTGCTTTGGTTATCTATTTTTGCTCAGCATTGCGTCACCCGTAGCGCTTCCCAAAAAGGGGCATCTGTAGACACCAAAACAGCACCAATCCGATTATGTGACTGCAAACACTGATCGCTTTGACAAACACAGCCCCCAGGGCAGCCCTCAGAGGTCAAACAGTGGTCTTAACCACTTTCATAGCAATTTTGTGAGGTCAAGAAGCAATTTGGCACACTTAGACACTTTGCCTAGTAATCATCTCACCTAGGGACGATTGCTAACTTGAAATCGTCTCACCCAGGGACGATTTCTGAAATCGTCTCCAGTAAGGACGATTTCCAAGTTTAACGGGAAAAAAGACAAATGAGGCCAAGTGGCAGCCTAGAACAGTCAGTTGATGACTCCTGCCTCGCACACGTGTGTGAGTGGACAAATAGGCCGTTTGAGGACTGTCACAAGGGCAGTTATGAAAGCCCAAGTCAATGGAGGACTCCCCTCCCTCATGGGAAGACAAGACTGCCACATGGTGCCTATGACCAACACATAGCATTTGTGCTTCCATCCCAAAAGAGACCCTTTGGGTCTATAAAAGGTGAGACTTTCCTCACCCAAGATATACAGGTTGAAGGAGTTTTCAAGCAACGAAGTGCTTCCGAGTTGAAGACCCACTTGCATCCCTTTTGGTTCACCTTCCCACATCCACCAATCTCTTTTGCAAGGGAGGTTGTTGGGTGGCTTTTGGAATCTTGAATCGGACCTAAATCCAACACATGGACACCTGAATCAACCAATTCGCCGACCCCCCCAATCCTAAGAGGTTTTGGGCCCATCCCTAGTGGATTGGTGCCGGAATCAAGTGCCAACGGTGGGAGGCCCACTTGGGCACCCCCGCACTTTTCTTAAGTTTTATTTCAGAAGCATTCTAGTTTATTTTCTCATGCTGCATATTGTGTTTTCTGTTTGGTGAATTCATAGCTGCAATTTCGTAACCTTTGATCAGATTCTAGTATGTTTTGTGTCGTTTTGTAGTTTCACTAACTTGCAGGAGGCGATATAAAATTCTCGAGGGTAGAGGCCAAATTGGGAGAATCCGACCATCTGGGTCGTCCCAAAATGGCCCCAATTACATAACCCCTCTGTCTGTAGGTGTTTTGGAGACCTCGGGAGTCGACATTGGAGCATGTCAGTTCAGCTTCCCCAACATAGAAGAAATCGTCCCACCCAGGGACGATTTACAGTCAGAAATCGTCCTACCTAGGGACGATTTCTAGTTGAAAGCAGATTGGCCGACTGTCTCAGTGGCAATGGCCTGTTGGTAACATTTTCTATCTTCTGGCAAGTTTTCAGGCTGTTTAGAACCATTTTGTTTACTGTTTTAGATAAATGTTTGCATGCATCTTTTGATGATTTTAGAAGACCGAACACTTTTCACTTGCAGCAGGTGCTACTGACATCTTGGTTGTTTCTTTGTTCGCAGGAGAAGCAACGGAGGTGAAGAACTCATCGACATCAGCGGTGACATCATCTTGGCCCGCCCATTGCAATCGTGGGCACGTAGAAAGAGGAACATTGAGTGATTGTAATAGAATTCTTTTAACGCTCCTAGCCCCCGAAAAGGGAGGAGACGTCATTGTAACAGAGATCAAGGGATATTAATGAAAGGGTTGTGTTTTCTCCATTTGCTTGTGTCTCTTCCAATGCGTTTCTTTTCCATTTCATGCACTTTACGTTTCTAGGACTTAAGCGCATTTGGTTTTGGTTATATTGCAATTAGTGTTTCCTTTGCCCGAAATCTCGTGCTTTCAATTTGAATTCGCTCTAGGGTGGGATGAATTCACCTACAACAAAATGTCAAAAAAGCACTATCCCAAATGTCCTACCTAGGAAGCTCCAAAAGACTTGTAAACTTGAGGTTAGCTAATTAGGGGTATTTTGGGAAGACCTAGATAGTCAAATTTTCCCAATTTGACCTCCATCAATGGGAATTTGATGATCCTACCTGTAGATTAGTAGAAGCGAGCAAAGATAGAAACATGATCAAAATTGTTAAAAACGAGATGAGATTAAAATGACAACCTATCTAAGCATCATAGAATTGAATACAAAAATTAAATAAGGAAAATATACCATAGAATTCCCATCGCTCCGAAGGGGGGTGATTAGTACTGTAGCAGTGTGGGAGGGGGCACCCATGGGGCAGGCCGCCCATCGTTTGAGGCCTGATTTCAGCATCAATCCACTTGGTATGGGTCCAAAACATCTTGTGGGGTATTTTTGGCAAATTTGGTGGGATATTGTGGGCAAATGTCAGGTTTTGGGCTCAAGACTCATCCTCCAAATAGTCACCCAATGACCTCCCCTCTAAAGGAGATCAAGGATGTGAAAGGCGCAAATCCAAAAGGTGTGATGTATGAAAATAAAATGATAGCACTTCGTTGCTCCAAAATGCTCCTTCTCTGTATATTTTAGGGTGAGGAAACTCACAAATTTATAGACCTAGAGGTCTCTTGAAATGGGCATGCAGAGGCACCACTTGGCAATCATGCCTTTCCAGGGGGAAGGAGATTCCTCCCTAAATAGGGACTTCATGACTGCCCTTGTAATTGCCTCTAACGCTCAAAAATGCTCACCCATACTCCCATGTGATGAAGGAAGTGTTAAGTGGTGGATCTGAGCTGCCATTTGTCAAGATTTGACTTTTTGCCCATCAAACCTACAATTCGACCCACCCTGGAGTGAATCCAGAATTCGTCCCTGGGTGGGACGAATCCCAGTTTGAATTCGTTCCAGGGTGGAACGGATATTGAGCAAAGTTCTTGAAGGTGCCAAATTGATCTCTGACCTTCCAAAACTGCTGTGAGAGTGGTTAGGACCACTTTTTAACCTCTAAGGGCTGCCCTTGGGGCTGTGTGTGTCAAAGCGATCAATGTTTGTAGTCACATAATCAGATTGGTGCTGTTTTGGTGTCTACATTAGAATCTTTTGATAGCAGATTCACTTATTGGGAGCATGTTTGGAAAATTTGGTGCATATTTCTATATGATATCTCCTTCAAAAAATTTGTCTTACTTTGTCATACATTGGAATCTCTATTAATATATGTTGGATATTTTCATGTCCTATTTTGACATCAACATTCAAAACTGGTGAACGCTCCTTTGATTTCTTAGCTTGGTGAAGTGCTTTGTCACATGTCAGATGCAAGCCATGCCTTAAGATTTTTTGTTCTATTATTTAGCTAAGCCATATTTTTATGATATAATTGCTAACATAGTAACTCAAAATTATCTAGCATTGAGGGTCATAATACCTGATAGGTTCTACTACTATGCTAGATGTTGAACCTTCATACTTAATCATAATTCTTGTTTCAAGGAACCAAATAATTTTTCATGTTAAGCCATATTTTTTATGTTCCCCTGCTAACATCATCATCATTGTCTACCCAAGGTGATACATTCCTCTACCATTTATCTCAATGCCAATCACTAGAATTTTATTTCTCTTCTCTTAACATAAATATTTAAAATTCTATGACTAGGTTCCCTCACTTAGATAAATGGTTACCTAAGCTAGGTTTCTTCACTTTTAGTGCTCTCTTGACATTTGGTACTGGGTGTCAAATCTTTTCATAATAGTTGCTAATGTCATCACCCTAGAGTTTTTGACAATGTTCTCATACTTAGAAAAATTCTACATATTTTCTTGCATGCATTACCCTTCTTTGATCTAACCATTGTTCTAGGTATCTAGTGACCTCTATTAGGAAATATGTAGGGTATTTCACTAAAAAAACTCATCTCCCTATTTGAATATGGATGTGGGTAGATATTTTTTCTCACATTATTGGCATTTTGTAAAGGACTTTTTAATTGCAGAAGCATCACACCCATATAGCCTTATCCACTTGGGTCATGGAGTCAAAATGAAATAAAACTAAAATTTAAAATTTTCTTGCAGAAGGGTCATCTTTTCAAATATTGTTAGTTTTTAAATTTTCATCTCTATTGCTGGAATGTTCTTACCCTTCTAGAGTTGCTCTAGATTTTTCTCCTTGCTAACTAGTTGCTTGGGTTTTTGAAGGTTATCCTAGTAGCTAAATTAACCTACATATTGTATTCCATGTTTATTGAGAGGGAATATTTATTGTACCAAATTCACAAAGGATATTTTGTAGTTGATAATAACAATTATAAAAATGATCCTTATTGTTAGATTTTGATGCTATATATTCATTTAAAAACTATCTCAAGATCTAAAAATAAGTATGCAATATTAAATATAAGATGATGGCAATATACTAAGCATGTAAAACTCATAAAAACTTCTACAACTACTAAAAAACTTTCATTAATAAAAACTCATGAAAATAGTACATTGATATAAAATAGAGATGTCTAACTCTCCATATTTCATACATTCTCTACATTGTATCTAATACAATGTCTCTACCATCTACATCCTCTTTAAAGAGCCATATACCAACTCTCGAATATGCCATATATCATATTGTCTTTATATTTCTATATATAATTATATGTGACTCTTGATTTTTCATCTTCCTATTCTATGGACTCATGTACACATGGACAACATGCACATTTATATCATGAAGTACTTTGCACATTCTAACAATACTTGTGCAGTTATTACATTGCATAAAGTAAATACTCAAACCCTAATCTAAGACACACTCATAATTTAAAGATGTACCCATGGTGGTACATTAGCATGTACTAAATAGTGTAATACATTTCAACACCCCCCTAAATTACATTATTTGGTTATTGAAGACTTTAGTCTTCAATATGGATCTTCATATTTCATATGTTCTTCAAATGGATTAGGTTCCTATTTTTCTTTTGGTTCATTTTTCATCTTGTTATTGGAACTCATGCTATCTTTTATTGTTTTCTTCATTTCATTGCTTATCTGTGTTTGAATATCTTTAATATGATCTTCATACTTGAATTTTTCAAAGTAGCCTTAATGAACAAGAGATCTCATTATCGTATAAGTCATGAGTGGATTAGAATTAATCCATTTTATTTCCTTTGGTTGTTCTTTAGAAACTTTAAAATCAAACTCATTATTAGTATATGCTTCAAAAATATAAACTTGAAAGAGATAATCTAGTTTGAATATTAATATATCTTCAAATATTTTATAGTACCTATCTTTATAGTAGCAAAAAAGGGATGAGTGAGATTTTCCTCCATAATATTTACATGGATGGAGAATCCAATAGCTTGATTTCTCATGATAAATTTTATTGCAATAAGTACATCTTGAATATATCTCTAGTTCTTTTTAACGTATCTTTAAAATTTTGAGTTCATCCATTTCCTTGATAAAATAGTAAAACCATTTATGTACTACTGAAGCTATTCTATCTTTACTTCTTTTATAAATCTGTAAGTCATATTTTTGATCAATATTCTTTGCTACTTTTTGAGAGTGGTTTTTGAGTTTATTCTCCATATTTACAATAATATGATTATCATCAATTTATTCTATCATGTTGTTAGAGGATGTCATTATAGATTCTACTCTTGCCAAACTATCAGTTTGTGACTTTCCAAAAAACTTTCTAAGCCATATTGGTTCTTCTCTTTTGCTTTTCATATTGTCATTCCTTGAATTAAGTATATCTCTAAACCTTTTTGATTCCTTGAATCTTGTATACTTAATAAGTTCTTCCATTGTTATTCTAAGGTAAATTTTTCTTGTAACTCCTTAGTTTTGATGTAGAAAACTCTACACCTTTGAGATTGACTACCTTATGTCTCCCTAGTTTTTGAGTATAATATGGCTTTGATAAAATACTTAGCTTTCTAAGTTACCTATGAGTTGAATCCCTTTTATCTCCCTATATAGATAATTTTGATACAATTTCAATTTTGATAAGATTCTCTATTTTTCAAGAACTATAAGTTGGATTTCTTATGTCTTGTTAATTTGAGCATGAGACTAATACCAATATAATTTTCCAACTTTTCAACAACTCTATGTTGTATTTCTTATAGCTTTCCATTTTCAATAATATAGTTTCTAAATTTTAAAAACATAAATTGGTGTTGAATTCCTTATAACTCCCTAATTGGATATTTATAAAACTAAGGTATTTGCAAATTTAATATTTCTCTTTCTATGAAGAAATTATTATTTCTCAAGTTAAACTATTTTTAAGTATTTCTATGCAATTTTAATTTCAAATAGGATAAATTAATTTCAAATGCTTTCAAATTAAATTCCCTCTACTTCAAAAATCTTCTATATCATTCAATATATCTTCTAAGGTTTTAATTCAGTAATTCATTACCTTATAAATTCATTTATCCATATAACCTTGAGTATAAAAGAGTAATAAATCTTAATCTCAATAATATGTATTATACCTCTAATATTTGTAAAGGTTATAAATTAAATCAAATATTTCATACCTCCTTGTATATGGCATGCTAAACTTGACTTGCCTCTTGTAACTCTACAACCTACACTCTTAAGATGCTCTTCCTTCACT
This sequence comes from Wollemia nobilis, assembly GCA_028583015.1. Taxonomy (NCBI): domain Eukaryota; kingdom Viridiplantae; phylum Streptophyta; class Pinopsida; order Araucariales; family Araucariaceae; genus Wollemia; species Wollemia nobilis. The sequence goes on along the minus strand of JAQPPZ010003981.1, from coordinate 32,125 downwards.
ACAATGCATTTAATGCTCCTTGATGATCATTAAAATCAGTCTTCAAGAGTTTGATTCTTTAATGCATCCTCAACCCTTATTTGAACAATAATATATTTAATACATATTCTAGAAACATTTGGGATCATTTAAAATTTCTCTTCTCACATGCCACATGATACTCAATATATTAGCACAATCATTTGTATTCTTTAGGTGTTTATGTTGCTCTCTATAATGAGCATGCACAAATCATTATTAGTCGTTGTTGATCTTATCCTTGATGTTTGTTCCTTTCTTGAAAATCTCCTTTGCTACAATGCTCATTCAAAACTCTCTTTGCCACTTCTTGGATATACTAAGTTTGGTCTTACTCCATGCAATCAATATATGTAAGAAGATATTTCACTTTGCGTGCATGATAGTTGGCACTCCTCCTTCTATGATGACATATGGCACACAAATTATTTACATGCTTCTAAATGATGCTCCTTCCTCCTAGACATTATGGTTTTGATTATTTGCACCTAGAAAATAATTTCTTGCCAATGCTTTAATGATGGCACTCCTTCCAAGATGTTTTAAGCCTTAGAAAAATAATTTCCTCTTGATCTTTTAGCTTTTCTTAGCACTGCATGGTTGTAGAAGCTACACTACTCTATTCCTTTTATCTTTTCTTAAATAAATCTTCAATGGTTGAATATAAACTACTCTTGGTATATTTGCAATGACTCTTGAGCTTTCAAATATTCCTTATGGTAGAACTTTGGTGGTTCTTCCTTGCACATAGGCTGCTTTTCCTCAACCTTAGAGATGATCCATTTGCTGCACCTTCTACTTCTGCTTCTCGATAGTTTGGTATTTCCACACCTAGGTTGGAATAGATGTACCTTTTGCTATATTGCAATATCCTTTTGTTCTCTTTGCTTTGATCAATTAGATAACAAATTCTTCATTACCAAATTTCTAGAATTTGATTATGCTCCTTAGTGTATTTTGACACTTTAAATATTACTCTATCTTTAGCCCTTATTCGATATCCTATTCTTTCAATAAATCTCCTTTTTTGCAAGTTTGTAAAATGGTATTCGCTATCAACATTATTTTCTCCTTATTTCCCCTTTTTGAGCAACTTCTAACTCTATATCTTGTTGATGTATCTTGCAATATTTAGAATAATCAAAATACCTTTTGAAGATATGTATTTAAAAACTGTGTATTGAGCATAATATTTTGAGTGCTTCTCTTTGTATTTGGAGCTCCTTAGCTTGCTTTCTTAATAACATACAATTATTAATGAACCATCTCCTTTATGCTATATTAACTCACTAATTTGTAAGATTCTAAAACTAATTCTTTAATTGGGAGATAATAAACTTAGAGTTCTTTCTTCTCCTAATTTTTAATCTCTAATATATGGTGCCAAATAAACATAAATTAAGTCAACTTTTCATAAAACTAAAATTCTCTTTTAAACACCTAATTCCAAACCTCTTTGGTTGTATTTTATAGCTTGTGTATTCTCCTTTCCTACTACCTAAACTTGTTGTTCTATACCTGCAAATTTACAGTCTTAGCTTGTTGCCAAAAACCAGCTTGTATGCTATCCAGAATTTATAGAGTTTGCAGCTTTAGTTTGCTGCCCAAATTTCCTAATTTTTGTGACTTCAATTCTCTTCCAAATCCAAGGAGCTATTAGTGAAATTTGTAGCTATTAGTGCTGCCCTCTTTCTATCCAAGACTCTACAATTTTGCAAGTTCAAATGCTGCCAATTCATCCTTTGTTTTGTTGTCCAAAACTCTCTTAAATATACCCTGAAGTTATCCAAAATGCAGATCTCTTTTCTCCTTCTAATGTTACCTAATTTTATAGTCCAAATCTCTTAATTTTCTGCTGCAAATTTTTTATTTCTTCTCCTTTATCTTGTTGTTAAAAAATATTCAATTCCTTCAAATTGTTGCTTTCTTTTGCTATCAAGCCTTATGTCAATTGGTTGTTCAAAGGCACATCAGAGTCTGCCAAAATATTATTTAATTTGCAACACTATATCACCTTCAACATGCTATCCTCTGACTCTTCAAATTCTGTTGCAATAATAAACAATATTCTTATCTCCAATGGAAATCTTCAAATTTCTCAAATTGGTGACCTCTTGTATCTACTTTATCCTCTATGCTTTTATTGGATTTTATCTTCCAATCTAACCTCTATAACTGGTATATTCCTTAAGAATATTAATATCTTGAGATCTTCAAGAATCGTTTCTAAAATTTGACAAACTTATTAAATATATTCACCAATAAACTACCTTAACATCATTAAAAAATATATTTTTATTATTAAAAAATATAATAAAATGTTTAAAAATATATATATAAATAAATAAATAGTTTTTTTTTAATCTAAATTTTAAAATAATAATATAACTCTTTTAATATAAATAAAAAATCAGACCTAAAAAGTTATAATCAATGTTTATTTGTTTGTTTATTTTTCTGTTTTTTTAATATTATAGAGTCTGTTATCTAAAAATGAATAGTCAGTGAAAGTTAGTTCTTTCCGAAGTCTCGCCAATTGCCAGCATGTTTGGAATTCAACTTAGGTTTTAGCTAGCTACATGGGATGCAGTTAATTTTAGCAAGAGGAAAACAATTGGTCCTTCCCTCACTAAACTACGTTCCTCCTTACATGTAAAGTAATAGGCACCTTTCCAGTACATTTGTAGTCCTCAATTTTACAACGTGCATCATTATTTGGATCATCCTATAATATATATTTTAGTACATAAAATAGATGGCCACTGCATTTTAAACAGGCTTCTAAGCAGAAAGATCATAAGTCGGGGCTGAACTAGACATCAGCATCATTATGGAACGACATCAGCCATAAGGATCAATGACGCTCCCATAGAGTTTTGGAACTACCTTTTTAGGACCTGCTTCCACATTCTCACCCTCCATGGAGTTTTGGAACTACCAATATGGTCTTCTGGATTGCCGTGTTTTCATACGTTGTATGTTAGGTGGCGATTGTTGTCATACGTTGAAAGGAAATAAAGTTGTCGAGAAAATACGGTGTTGAATTTTGGGCTTTAGGATTTTAAATGTGTGGCAAGTACCAGGCTATTCTACCCTACTAATTCTAAGGTAGACCCATGTGGGTGTTGATGATTTGTTAACCTAGATCTTGAAAGAAGAGTAATGCTTAAAAAAATCAAGAAAGGAGATTGATATCTCAAATATATTTGATGATATGTTGATTGACACCAAGAAGAAGTCAAGTAGGCCAAATCTAGCTTGTCACAAAGGACAGATATTATCTAACTATGAAATAATATATTTTTAAAGTAGACACATATGTTGAGTAGAGAAAATTTGAAGGTTATGCCACATGATTTGCAAATACTAATCACTCACAAAAATATTAGACTATTGGAGTATACTTATGAGTTGAATAAAGATAAGATCAAGGATTTGGTGGATAAAAATGCTAAACTTAAGGCTAAGGAAGAATGCATGATGAAACTATTCATCAATTTTAGAGTTTGCAAGAAGAAGAAATATGAAGTAAGGAGACCTTAGTTCAATATGTATCAATCTAAAATGGTGAATCAAGAATCACGATGTGGGTTATCTACTAGGACCCATAACGCCTAGAGGATGGATGCATAAGTATTAGACCTCAAGATTTTCCTAATTTTTTCCAAAGGAAGAATAATACCAAATATTTTATTAAACATGTAATATCAACATGAAATACTATATTAACATGAAATGAAATACTATATTAACTATATTAACATGAAATAATAAAAAGTACATTTAAAATAATATTCAATAAACTGTCAATGATATTATCTAAGAGAGGCTCTACATTTCTTTTTTTTAAAGCCCATGAAATCACCCACTTTAAAGGAGTATTAAACAACTTAAATTTATACATTAGAATAATTTTGCAGAATTAATAGTCACAACTGAACATCCATTATCTAAATAGTCCCTTCCTACTTTTGAGTTACCTTTCATTTTATTCATTCAAAAATGAATATCCAATCTATTAACCACATACTATTCCAAAATCTATCTGAATTCGAAGCTTATTTAAGGAATTAAAATTCATAGGGAACACACCATCCTAGATAAATAATGCTTCATAGGTAGAAGCTATTGTTTCTTTTCATGAAAGAAGGAAAAGGATTACACGCTAATGGTTTATTCGGCTAGCTACTATTCCAAATTATTTGATTCATTAACCATGTGCTAATTTTTCAAACTTTTTAGGTTATTACATTCTAATGTAAGCTTACAATAACATGCTTCCATTTGCAAAAATTAAAAAGGTAAATATCTATTTATGAAAGAAAGCTACTACTCTCCTTCACATATAAAATAAATAATATTTTCATAATATCTTACTAATGTATTAGAATTCATAAAATTCTTACTTTAATACAATGCTAGGGATATATATATATATATAATAGTTTTCAGTCACTACAAGTGTTATAACCTGATAAATATTAGTTTTCTTACAAAATACACCATAAAATGATGTGCAATCCAACATTGAATGACTGACACATTTATTGCATGACCTCCCTATTACTAAGGGAGAAAATAAATTTAAATGCAACTGTGTAATACTGTTTTCTATGGTTTGCATGGGAAAACATAGAGTGGCAAACAACCTTCACTGCTCACACACAATAGCTACAAGGCTGAGGAGAAGAAAATAAGTAAATTTATTGTTTTTCTCCTTTTTAAATACAAGTTTACTGATATACATATGTTTGTATACTTACTTGTCTTTCCTTTGAATTTGGATAATTTAAAATAAAGCCCAAAGCTTTAACTTTTAGGTTATTCCTTAAATATAAATACTATAAGTTAATTAATTTGCTTACAAATTGGTAAAGATAAAAAGGTAAATTAGTTTTTAACTCTTATGAGGTTGTAGGTTATATGAGACTACCATCATGTTTATCTAATATATGGTTATCAAACCATTAATTATTAAAATATGGAGTACAACCTTATGTCCTACAAGATTTGAAGTTTTAGTTTTTGTTTAAAGTTTCAAATCTTCATCATTAAATCTACTTGTAATTTTATATCACACATGTTTTATTTCTTAACATATATCTTTAAAGGTAGAAGGCTAAGTCATTAGCCACACATGATTTGACAAGATTTTATTAGTCCACTATCAAATATCATGATAACTATTTCATTTTGTATGTCTTTTTACTTAGTTTTCATTATTTTGAAGTTTATTCCCAATGAAATAAACTTGAGAACAAAGAAAAAAAGAAGATAAACCACTACTAGTATCCCAATACTACCTAATACTCCATGTGAATAATTGGTAAAAGAAATGTGGTTCTTTTATGATAATTTCATAAAATAAATATTTAAAATTATCTTAAGTAATACATATAATGAATGTAATACAACCTCATATTAATTGATATATGTAGAATGCACCATACTCTTACATTGGATGTTTGAATAAATAAGTAAGCCACTAGAAAATCCTATAAAAAAAAATGATGATTTAGTCCTTATGGAGATCTATAGGCAAGTAAGTACTTTTCATGAAAATTTTAACCAAAAAATATATCAAGGATATGGTGGAATATCTCTTTTCAATTGAAAATTATACTTGTAATATTTTAAAGCATCTAAGTAGTTTAGAGGTAAAACTAAAATTAAAAAATATTTTCCTCAAATCCTACAAATAAATTAGTATTAGAGTCTCATAGAGTCTCCCATATTTTTCTTACATTATCTCAATTTACATCCCCTTCCCATATATTTTCCCACTCCTTATACTCCCCAAAAGGAAAAACCCTAGCCTACGCTACACCCTTACTATTTTTAGTCACTTTCTATTTTTAGCAACTCATTTGCTATTTTTAGTAACCCAAAAAAAAACTCGGATGGCATCCAAAATAGAATCATCCATCCATTATTCAATAATACCCACTACTCCAATATAGCAAACCCACTCTAGTTCTACACTAATAGTTATGATAACTTTTTAGTTGTAAAAATTAAAAATTACATTAAAATCTAATTTTGGGCCTGATAGAGGTATTTTTTTGCTTCAAAAACATATGGTCCTCTTACCTTAAGTTCTTCATGAAATTCTACACATTCTAAAAAAAGAATGGGGTAAAACATACACTCGAAGCAAAATTTATGGCCCTAGCAAGGTGCATCAGAATAATTGGTAAAATAAATGTGGTTCTTTTATGATAACTTCATAACATGAATATTTAAAATTATTTGAAGGAATACAATTAATGTATGAAATACAACCATCTATTAATTGATATGTGTAGAATGCACCTTATTCTTACATTGGGTGTTTGAATACATAAGTAAGCCACTAAAAAATTCTATCAAAACTAATGATGATTTAGTCCTTATGGAGATCTATAGACAATCAAATAATTTTCATGAAAATGCTAACCAAACAATATATCAAGGATATGGTGGAATTTTCCTTTTTAATTGAACATTATACTTTTAATATTTTAAAGCATCTAAGTAGTTTAGAGGTAAAAATAAAATTAAAAAATATTTTCCTTAAATCCTACAAAGAAGTTAGTATTAGAAAAATGTTGTCATCAAATCCTCTTATTCAAAAAGAAAAAATATGTATTTTGAACAGGATGGTAAGTATTTTGGGGTTTATTATGAAGGTAATAAATATTTTCAAGAATGAATGTGAGGAAAACATTGACTACCCAAATGGTTAAAAAAGAAAGGGTGATTAGGACATAATAGAAGAGCAACATTCTCATGAATTCAAAGACACTAATAGAATAGAAGAAAAAAAAAAAAAAAAAGGTGAATCCCAACTACTGAAAACTACTTTAGATGTCAAATCACTAGTTCATATAGAGGATGCCTTTTAAGAATATTCCTCCCCTAGATATGAGGTGGAATCATATTTTTATGTTGAATTAATATAAATTGACACAAATTTAGGGTATGTTTCATTTATTTACCAAGTGTTCAAACAAGTTGTTGAAGAATCTAGAGTTTCAACAAATACACTCAATAAAAAACAAATAAATTATTGGTCATATATGAAAGAAGATAATTGAAGGACACACAATTCCATATATTCAAAGAAAAAATAAACTTAATCTATAAATGGAGATATATATGAGGTAATTAGAATGATAAATAAGATGATAATGATCTAGGGTAGAAGAATAGAAATCCCATATCAACAAAAATGTCAAAAGAAAGGTAGTAAAAAAAAAGTGGAGTTAAAGAGAACTTATAATGACACTAAAAATTCCATTGGAAGTGACAAAATGCAAGTATATAAAGGAAGACCATCAAAATAAAGCTCTTGAATTTTAAGGTAGGCCCATGTGGGTATTGATGATTCGTTAATCTAGATCTTGAAAGAAAAGTATTGCTTGAGAAGAATCAAGAAGGAGATTTATATCTCAAATATGTTTCATGTTGTGTTGATTGACACCAAGAAAAAGTCAAGTAGGCCAAATGTAACTTATCACAATATCATGACCCTCCCTGGATAACCTTCCTAGTTAAAATATTTATGAATTTATGTGTAATCATTAATGACAAATTATGTGGTTTTATGAGATGATAATTGATATGGTACTAATAGATTTGTTCTTTTTTCAAGAATAGACACCTTCACAAGTGGTAAGAAAATAAAAGGGTTATATAGTCAAAATGACCTGACATGTGTTAGCTATTTTTAGATCTAGCTTACCCTTGCTATTTGATGTGTCTTTTCTATACTTACATGCTAAATGATATTAAATTAACACTTCTAACATTCTTAATGAAGAAAATGTGTTAAGAAGGTTTAATATTTCTTCATTAAAAGAAAAATGAAAAGAAAAAAATAAAAATAAATAAAGTGCTCAAATTTAAAATAAATGAAATAATGACATAGCTTTAGCTGCAAATTGGAAAATAAATCTAACTTAATAAAATTTAAAATAGAAAGTAGTTATGAGTTCATTATCTCAAGTGGGTTCTCTTTGAGTTCTCTTTGAAACCTTAAGGAAGAGGAAGAAGGGGAGTTGTTTTTGGCCTTTGGGGTTTGATCAGAGAATGTGTGAAATAGAGAGGACTTTTGGACCTCAATTTTGGAAGAAATAAGGAGAAACACAGGATCTATAAAATGGTGAGCATTTGTGTCTTCTCTAGAATAATATTCTTCTAACAATATAAGGTACTCCTCTCTATAAATATTTTGAATATGGTGCTTCAATTCTATGATATGGAACTAAACCAGTGACTTTTATTTAGTCATGTATATAAAGATTGTTTTATTAGAGTAAAGCATAGAGATACATCAATTATTAGGATAGATTTATCATTCCAAAAGACTTGATTTTATTTCTATAAGTGCTCAAGAGAGATAACTTAAGGCTTGAGGTTGGCTAATATTTAGTTTTTTCACTACCATATTTTATGGATAGATTTATCTTTGTGCAAACTCCATCAATCACCTTATTTTGTGAATGCTACCTACATAACTATGTAAACTAGGGGTACTACAATAGTGCTTGTTTTTTCTAACCTATAGTAAGATGTCCGATTAGAAAAATTTTGATGACTTCTAAGATACTTATGGGATAGAAGAAACTAAATAAAGTTTAGGTGAATCTCAAGTTAAGAAACTAACCCAATTAATAAAAACTACTTTAGATGCAAAATCATCAATTCATATAGAGGAAGCCTTTAAAGGAGAATCCTCTCCTAGAGATGAGGTTAAGTCATATTTTGATATTGAAGTAGTATAAACTAGCACAAATTTAGGGCATTTTTTATTCATTTAACATACCATTTTCATCCTTTGATGTTGAAGTAATATAAATTGTGAAATCATATTTTCATCCTAATAAAAAAAATCAAATCCATTTGAAAGGAGAAATATAGCTTGATATTTTAATAATTAGAATCTATCAACCCATTATTGATGATCCTCCATTTTACATATATGCATAACCTTCATACATCTAAAATATTTATATAAGGGGTTCAAACAATAGTAGAAAAGAAATAGCTTCTATTCATCAAATGGACACAATTTCTAATTAGTTCATGATATGAATACTATACAACTTGGGAATAATTGAAGTATAATCTATTTTGGGGGCCACCATTGGTGTTGTGCAAACCAAAAATATTATAATAGAATAATAATGCATTGAATATTTAGCAAGATAGGGTAATGCTTTGGTATGGATAACCTAAGAAAAAGAAAAAATTAAGACCTTAGGACAAACTATGTATGATCATAGAAATTTAATTGTTAAAATTTTGAACAATATGGATATCCATTTTAATATTTTCTCAATTAATACTAATTTCAAAATAGATTAAATGGTTAAAAATACAAAGGAGACAATGCTTGTTAAATATTCAAAGGATGTCTTCTTGGAATTTGATGGTTATGATAGTAAATTTATTTGTAATCTTGTAAGACTCTTCCAAATTGAAAGCTAATTCCTAGGACTAACAAACAATATGTGTTTGCATGCAAATCCACCCATACTCAATATTGTGGAAGTGTTAGTGTGAAGCCTACCATAAAGTTTTATGAGTTTATTCAAAGACACACCTAGGATTTGAAATATTAAGTCCTATCCTAAGTGCAAATCTTGTATGATGAAATGCAATGAAAGTAAATACAACAATGCAAGAGGACATGTCCTAGACCTACATGTCCTTTTGTTTCCAATGCTTGTGGAAAAAGTAAAGCTTTCCTATTTTTCTTTCTTTTCAAGTGAAAGATCAAAGAATGTATATGAAAACAATCAAACTAGCTTAGAGTTTAGCTACAATGCACTTCACTCTTTTGTCTTAAATGCCAAAAAAAAATCATATTTTACTACCTATTGCAACCTCACAAAATATATTTGACTTGCCTAAATTTCTTCACAAAATTTGTTACAAAATAAAATAAAAGATACAACTTAACAATATCATCAATTTTAAGTATGATGCAATATTTATAACCTATGCCTATTTTCAATAAAATTTTGTAATGAAGATATGTGAGAATGTACTTTTATAGCACTTCAAAAAACCATATATTGAGATAAAAAATAGAGAAATAAATCTGAATTTGCTAACATGAGATAGAAAATATATTAGAGATAAAAAATCTAATCCTAGTATGACACTCATATAGTAGAAATGTATGCCTATAGAAGTTCCATAGAGCAAAAGCACCATGGATAGTTGTTTTGATATTTTGAGAAGAAAAATTATCATGTAATTGAAGGAGCAAGGAGAGAAACGACTTATAACATCAAGGATTATCTAAAATCTTTCTAAGAATTGAAGTTATACTTTTAACTTTTCAAACAATTTATAATAATAGAAGGTTATATAAAATCTATTATAGACCATACTATGATTTTTTCAAGATACTTTATTTCCCACTTTCACTAAGGATACTTTCATATCTCTACATCTATCTTGCTAATTAATATAAACTCCATGATTAATAAATAAGTTTTAATATAATATTGTTCTTGTTGTTCTTGATAGATTTAAAAAATAAAAGAAAATTTATTATTTATTCAATAGTTACAAGAGGTTAGAAAACTTAGTTGTGAAGCATATATTTATTTCTTTTTATTTGTGTACATATGATTTGAACACTTCTCCATCATAATATCATTTTTAATATGGAATAAAAAGTTATCATTAGATAGGAATGGATAGAATTTACCAAAACATAACTTACAATGCATTGTCTTTATTTCTTATTATTTATCACAAAATTATAAAAACATGAAAAAAATAAAACATAAACTAATGGAAATAACTTCTATTATAAATTAGAGATAATGATTACCTAGATTAGGTTTGTAAGTATGATATCCTTCAAAATTTCTAGTTGAGTATTGAAACTGCTTTGATATAAAAAATAATCAACATGTCCCTCATAAGGTGGAAGTTGAGTAGAGTAGAAAAATATCATTTAAAGTACTTAAAAATACATTTTTTTTAATATTATTTAAAAATAAATAAATAATCACCTAATAAAATTCCTTTAAATATTTAAAAAGAAAATTGTATTAATTTTTGAATGTAAAGGCCTAACTTTTAATTAATTTAAAAATATAAGACCTTACAACAAAAAAATAGGTGGATAGGCACACCCCAATATGTAGTCACACTAACTTAGGTGGAGTTAGGCAGCGTTACTCAAAACAATAAAAATAGGGTTAAACCCATCACCAACCACAACACCAAAAAGTATGCATTAAATCATGTCAATCATGGAGGTATGCTCATGAGGTGAATGTCCATCATCTACAAGATGCTAAAAACCAATATTAGAAGGAATGGAAATGATCCACCCATCCTCCCCAAGTATGCCAACATTATCACTTGTACCAAAACCATCAATGCCATTAGAGAAAATATAGAGAAGGCTATATAGAAGGAACTTGAATGACCGTACATGGGGTATTACCCCGCTACTACATAAGGGTGTGAAGATGCTCCGCCTATATATAAAATTTCTCCAGTTGAACTGAAATCTAGAGCCAAAAATTAGAGTAAACTATGCACTTATCAGCAATTGAAAATTCATCTGAACTATGCTGCTGAGAAAAGATAATTTTATTACAAGTTTTCTAAATATGAAATAGCACACTGATGTGAAGCCACACTTCCAACAATGGCAATGAAAACTATGGTGGGTCACCAAGAAAAACATCATGCTAGGTGAATGAACTGGCTATATGAGGCTGAAAGAAGGTCTCAAGGCAATACCAAGCCATTCAAGCTTTCCTACATTGCCAAAAAAGATGAAATGGGTCTTCTGGAGCATTGGAAAAATGACAAGAAGGATACTCTATTAATAGGTAGTTTAATATTTTTCCAAGAGAAATACCATATGATAAGAGGCTCCAAGCAAAGAAAGCTTGTTTGTTTTCAATATATCCTACCCAAGCCAATTTAAATCTTAGACTCCAAGGAGTTTGAGTGGAAAGAATATCCCATCAGGAATTGAGTCTTTGAACCATAGGAACATTGGGAGTAAGCGAAGAATACCCTAACTTAGGTTTGTAATTAAGAAGTGGGGTTTTCTTAAACCATTTCAAATCAGACCACCAAGTATTTTGAGAATGTCTATAGATAATGGGCCAAAGAGAAAAGGGGATATAGTCCAAAATAGTATCACAAGTAATATTATCATCTAGACATAGACCAAAAAGTATCCCAAAATCATCCCATGGGATCCAATCCCTAGAATATCTCGAAAAAAGTTTACTGCTATTGAAATCTCTTTCATCAAGAACCACTAGGCATGAATCCATTGCATGAAAGCAAGAGGGGAATTTTTAAGAGTAATAAAAGGTGACCACCAAACATTATAAGTGGAAATAGAAGCACCTTTATTATGCCCATCCCCTAGCCAACTCAACCAGGGCTTAATTTTCTCCCAAGCCCCCCATATGCTCTGAATGATAAAAGAGCCTTGAATTTTAATTGGGATAGGAGCAACCAGGAGGGATTGAAAATTCATACCTTTCCAAGCCTTCCTACCAAGAAGTAAACCATTGGAGATACCATACCGAATGATAAATTTCCAAGCTTCATAACCACTTAAGGCTAAAATAATCCATTTAGAAGATAAATAAAAACCTTATATTTAACAATCATACAATCCCATACCTTTGGATTTTTTGGGAAGACAATAAATTTTCTATAAAAATCTATGAAATCCTTGTTTATGTGATGATTTATCCCAAATAAAATCCCTTAAAATCTTTTCCAACGTTTTATAGAAGTCTTGAGAAGGGACCCAACAAGATGAATAGTACACATGAGTAGAAGAAATAATTTTGGAACACACCTAAAACTTACCAGATAGAGTAAGTTTTTTTGTGATCCAAAAGGAAATTTGTTTCTCTACTTTTTGTAAAACATAATTCCACAAGATAGTAGGGGAACTCTCGAAAGAAAATGGTATTCCAAGGAATTTAAACATATCTCCTTGTTTGATCCAACACCATTGGAAGATTTCAAGCCATCTTGGAAGGTCCAAATAGGATTACCTATAGCATGAAGTCTTCCTCCATTGAATGCTATTTCCTGATGCATTGCAATAAATATCGAGATAATCTAGATATTTTTTGACAAAGTATTCATCCTCATGAAGAGTCAAAAAAGAATCATCTACAAAATGTCCATTTATAAGTTGAGAAGATTCTCCAGGTAAATAAATACCCCTAATATTACCTTGAATCACTTGGTTAGCAAGAAGGTATCCAAAAGCTTCAGTTGCCAATATGAAAAGAGAAGGATCCAAAGGACAAACCTATATGTCAAATCTAAAAAATCCAATTGATTCAGACTAATAATTGTTTTAAATATGCACATTTGAAGCATATGCAAAAAGCATACTAACTGAGCCAAAGCCTTAGCAATAATTTTGGAACTCACATTTATTAAAGCAATAGGCCTCTAGTTGGTGAGAACTTCCGGATCCCCCTACTTAGGGATGAATTTAATATTACCCTTATTAATTATAGAACCTAAAGAGACAAAAGTCATTGCTTCTTGATAAACATATAGTAAATTTGGGCCAACCATGTCCCAATACTCCTTATAAAATTCATAAGGAAATCCATCTAATAATGGAGCTTTATCATTGGCCATCCTGGATAGGGCTTCAGCAAGATCAGCCAATGATAAAGGATGATCACAAGCTTCCTTTTGAAGAGCTAAAATTTTCTCAAGGACAATTGCACAACAAGGTTAAATTACAACCTATCATTCAGGAGTTAACTCCTGAGAAGCAAAAACTTTCTGATAATGCTTGACAAAAAAATTAATAATACTAGGAAGTGAAGTACAATGAAACCTTGCATACTGAAAAGCATTAAATTTAATGGATTATCCCAAGGGCTTCATTTTTTGAAAAAATTCTTTTACAACCCTATCGTCAATTTTTAGTCAGTGAAGTCGAGCATGAAGTTGAGCTCCCCTTGCTTCATAAAGCTCAATGTTTTTAGCTCATGCCTAAGACTTGTAACTTGGGCATGAATAATAGACCTTAGAGGTATTGCTTCTAGTCTAAAAGAAGTGTGGGACAATTCAAATTTAAGAGCTGCATTAGAGATTCATCTCTACTTGGCAAATTTAACTCCTAAATTCTTGAGAAGAACCATTATTCTAGAGATAGCTTCATTCCACCAGGAAATTATATCATGAATTCCACTTGGTCTAGGAAATAGATTCTAAATCCTATGAATCTGAGTAGACATAGCTTGATGTTTCAAAAAAGAAACATTCAGATAAAACTGAGACTTGAACTGATGAGGTAGAGGTGGAGAACAAGAGATGGAAAATATAATGGGAGCATGATAAAAAAGGGTGATATCAAGAACAATTGAAACAAAGGGTAGAAAAATGAACAAGCAAGGGAAATAAAAATAAGAATATTCAGATAGCATAGATCTATCAAGCCACTTTTAAATATGAGCATTTCTAGCTTGAAAGTTGGACTAGGTATACCACATAGACTCAGGAAAATCATAGGGTATAAAGTAGGAATTAGGGTCACTCAACCCAAGCTTATTTTTGAAAAAAAACATGCTTCCTACTCACCAATATTCCAATGCATAGGGAGCAAGCCAAGTTTATCAATCAGTTTCTCCACCATACTAAAATTACCACACACCATTGAAACCACTTCAGGCAAGGAAAGAGTAATCCATCACCATATAGCACTCCTTTCCAGTGCATTATTAGAAGCATATACATTAATCAAACCAAAAGGGATACCACCAACTTCAAAAAGAGTCCATACTACTTTATTTAAGGGGTCCACTTCCCATGTAAGAAGATGAGAATACCATCTGGTAGAAATGAAAGTGAAGACTCCTCCTTTTCCAGGAGTATGATGGGAAAAAAAACTTACTTTCCAGACATAAAAAGGTACAAGTACTATCCAAAATGAAGTCAGCAACTTTAACTTCTTGCAAACACAAAAAATGCAAACTTCCATGCATGCAAGCAAAATTTTGAATCTCTCTATGGACCTGATATTTTTAGACTGGATCTATCAGTTCTCTCATATTCTAGGACAAAAAAATAATTGTGGAATGATCGAGGTTCATTTCCTTGGAAACATCTTTAGAATATCCCAATTATCCTAGGGAATTGTATGATTTGCTAAGAAATCATTCATGATTTTCCCTAAGAAATTCAGTTTGCCATCTCTTTTCTTGATGTAACCCCTCATAAGTCGGACTACATGAACAATGGGACCTAGACAATGACACATCCTCCAATAATGCTTGCTTAAGAATGGAAGGAGCAAGATCATCAGGTGAAGAAGATACTAGAGGTGGTGAAACTCCATCTGAAGCAGGTATAAAAGGGGATCCTCCTGGTGCTAAGGGAGATAGTTGCACTGGAGCATTTTGAGCCAAAAGGGCTGGCATGCATGGTGCTAAAGGTTCTTGTATCAAAGGGTTGGAACTAGAACCTCCCTGCATCACAAACTGCTTAGGTGGATGGTTTTTCCTATTTGTCATTGTAGTCCATTTTGTCCCCCCCCCCCCCCCCCCCCCCCCCCCCCCCTCTTCCCCCCCCCCCCCTTCTTCCCCCTCTCTTCTCCCTCCCCCTCCCTCCTCTCCCTCCTCCCTCCCCCTCCCTCCCCCCCCCCCCTCCCTCCCTCCCTCCCCTCCCTCTCCCCCCTCCCCCTCCTCTCTCTCCTCCTCCCCCCTCTCCCTCCCTCCTCTCCCTTCCCCCCCCCTTCCCCCCCTCCTCCCCTCTCTCTCTCTCCCCTCTTCCCCTCTCTCCTCCTCTTCCCTCCCCCCCCTCCCTTCCCTCCTCCCCCTTCTCCCTCTCTTTCCTCCTCCCCCCTCTCCTCTCCTCCCCCCTCCCTCCCCTCCCCCCTCTCTCCCTCCCCCTCCCCCCCCCCCTCCCTTCTCCTCCTCTCCTTCCCCCTCTCCCTCCTCCTCCCCCTCTCTTCCTCTCCCCCCCTCCCCTCCCCCCCCTCTTTCTCCCCTCTCCCTCCTCTCTCCTCCCTTTCCCCCCTTTCCCCTTCTTCCCTCTCCTCCCTCTCTCCTCCCCCTTCCCTCCTCCTTTTTCCCTTCCTCTTCCTCTTCCTTTTCTCCCCTTCCTTCCTTTCCCTCTTCCTTCCCTCCCCTCCCCTTTCCTTCTCCTCCTTTCCTCTCCCTCCTCCTCCCCCCCCCCCTCTCTCCTCCCTCTCTCCTTCTTCCCCCTCCCTCCCTCTCTCCTTCCCCTCCCTCTCTCCTCTCTTTCCCCTCTCTTCCTCTCTCTCTCTCTCTTTCCCCCCCTTCCCCCCTCTCCCCCTCTTTCCTTCCTTCCCTTTCCCCCCCCCCCCTTCTCTCCCCCTCCTCCCCCCCTCTCCCCCCCTCTTCTCCCTCTCTTCCTTCCCCCCCCCCCTCTCCCCCTCCCCCCCCTCCCCCCCCCCCTCTCTCTTCCCCTTTCCTCTCCTCCCTTTCCCTTTCTCCTCCCTTCCCTCTCCCCCTTTTTGAGCACTTTAGATTAATTTTTAGATTGCATTCTCGTGTTACTAGGTCTCGATTAGTTTATAATTGCAATTTTGTAGCTTTTGGTCGAGTTTAGGGTGTTTTGTATTGCTTTATCGTTTCGCTAACTTCAGTGTCAAGGTTAAATTCTCGAGGGAGGAGGCCAAATTGGGAAATCCGACCATCCGGTCATCCCAAAATGGCCCTAATTACCTAACCCCCATGTTTGCGGGAGTTTTGGGTCCCGAGATCCGACATTGGAGCAGCAGTAGGTCGATTTCTCCTATTCAAATTCGTCCCACCCAGGGACGAATTGGTCTCGCCCGGGATGAATTCCCGTTAGTGAATTGGCCCCTGCATCGGTTGGCCTTCCGTGTTTTCTTCTCGATTTTGAAGCATTTGGATTCACTATTTTCATGGTTTCGGGCAAATATTCGTATGCATATTTTGTTAGTTTTAGAGAGAATGATTTTCATTTGGGTGCTACTAACGTCTTGATCATTTCTTTGTTTGCACAGCAGGCGAAGAACCCATCAACATCCGATGCATCATCTTCCCCCCGTTATCCGTGGGCACGCGGAAGGAGGAACCTTCAGCGTTGTAATCAAACCTTATTTGCCTCCTACCCCCCGAAAAGGGAGGAGGCATTATTGTACGAGATCGAAATAAATTAATGAAAGGGCTATTTTTATTTATCTTATTGCGTCTCTTGCAACATGTCTCTTTTTGTTTCATACAATGTACATTCCTAGGACTTAAGCGTGATTAATTTTGAATGCAATCGCACTTGGTGTTTCTTTTGACCGGAATCTCGTGCTTTCACATTTATCTAGAGGATTCTTGGATCCTAGAGCTAGAACTTTCAAAGCAAGGAGAGGATCAAAAACATTGTGTGATTTGAAATTATTAGCCATAAGTGGACAATCTTTAATTTTGTGCGCTATTGATTGAAAATGATAATAGGTGCTGGGAAAATTAATGTACACAACATGCTATGTAAAAACCTTATCACCAGTCTTCAGGTCAATAGAATCAGTAAGGTCCTTGGAAAGATCAAATTTGACACACACATGCTTGTTAGGGTAAATATTATAGAATTTATTTGTTTCTTAGCAGACCACCTTCCCAAGGGTTGAAGCAATACTTTGCAAGAATGGCCAAAGGGCTATTAAAATACCAAGGAACTCAGCCCAAACAAGCACTTCTAGAGAAGCCTCATCATTCATAGAGAAATATCTTGACCACTATTGAAAGATAAGGAAAGAGCTTCAGACATACCAGGGACATCGAATAAAAACTTCTTGTGCATGTTGAGCATCAACAAAGCAAAAAAGAAAAAATCCCTTTGAAAATTTTTGGATATTCTCTATCTTAATGCCATAAGGCTGCCAATACTGTTGAATCCAATATTATATCAAAGGATCATTTAGCATACAACCCAAGAAATATTCTATTAGGGTATGCTCTTCTAGCCACTTGTATGCATTATCAAACTCAATAACATGAATTTAAACAACAGAATTGGTATTATTACCTTGTGGAAAAAATAAGCATGAACTTGTGAGACCTCTTATCTGGTGCAATTCCTTGCTCTGGTAGCTTCAACATAAGTTGAAGCTACCAATTGTGTAGAAAACATGAAACATACGAATGTGGATTCTCATCTCCTAGGGTTTTCTCAGCTCCTAGGATTTAAAAAAAAATGTATTATTAAAAAATATACTAAAACTTATAATTTCTCCTTTGCTTCATTCCAAAAGTTAAAAAATGAATTATTTTTACTTGATCTAGAATTTATACATTCCAATTATTAAAGGTAATATAACTACTTTTAAAAAATATAAATGAAAATCAATGTTAAAAAGTATAAATGTCCCCACAAATGCATCTTACATCACCATTAGTTAGAATAATAAAACTTATTTTTAATATAATAAAAAACCAATGTTTGATTTTTTTTTAAATATAAAATCAATCTATTATCTATGTGCATATGGGGGCATATGAACCATAAATTCAAATTTTCTTAGCAACTACAACTCATCAATACGATTTGGAACCTTTCACCTCGAGGGTAAATAATAATATATTTTGAGCATCACAATCCACTACAATAAGTGATTATCATATAAAACTAAAAGAAGATAAATTGTACATGTTTCATATATTATTCATAAATGATAAGAATGAATACTTAATGCAAGTTAGTTTTACTAAAGTCTTTCTAATTTCCAACATGTTTGGAATTTGATGTGTGGTATTATAAGTCATCTAAAACTTAGGCTTTTAAAGAAACAAGTTTCCTTTTTATGCATGCCAATAAAGGAAGAATAAGGATGTTTGATAATAAGGAGGGTGTCATTTATGAAAAAGTAAACAAGAACCAAGAAGTGGTTTCTATACCCATGGCAAAGAAAAAAATGTTTTCTTTGAAGCTTGGATAAGGTTAGAGCAATTTGTGATATGTAGTCATTGAGGACAACATCTAGTTCCAACACAAAGAATATGGTAGCCTAAAATATTGAAGCTTGTATTTTATAAATGTTAAAGGAATGGTCTGTGATTTCCCTTCTATAGAAATATTAATTACTTAAGCAACAAAATATCAAATTCATAATTTTAAGGAAGGTATTATATTCCATATTCAATTATTAATTGAATCACTTCATGTTATATCAACTCTTGAACAATTGTTTTTAATTATATTTAATTTCTTTATATATAAAGAGAAGCTTATGATACAAAATTCTTACCCAGTTCACACGAATAAAATGAAAATATCTAGCCACTATTTATCTAAGCCAAGATCTCTCTTATTTTGAACTATCCAATACCTAGTGAAATAAGTAACATGTATTATATGTATCACTATTGAAATATTGAATCTCCTAATCCACACATAACATAATTACATAAAAAAATATAACACAAGTGATGTATAGCATCTATGATGTAGCACCCTATCATACAATGCTAGTAATATGTAATATGAATGATGTATGGTACTAGTTATATGTAGCACCAATGACATGTAGTCCCATTGGAATGGATCACCAAAAAAGTAGCTGTAATCATACATAACACCAACATATATCACACTTTTCAGAATTACTCTTATACTAGTTTACAACTCCTTTGAATGATGTTGATCCTTTACTAGTAACTTCTTGTTTAGAAATATCAAAAGATATTTTTTGTGTGTTTATATGAACTATTTTAACTCATTTATGGGCAAGTTGATAATTTTTTTATTAAAGCTTCTTCTTACATGTAAAAAACTTACAAATTTGATGTTAGAATAAGATAATATTCTCTTAAGTTCCACTAGGATAGACACTTGAGTTTCCACTCCTCCATGTGTCAGGAGAACTCTGATTGGTGTCTTCATCAGGTTTGATGAGTTGTTGTAATCCAATGAGTCTCAATGATCAACTTTGCTATTTATACAGAGTTGATCCTTGGAATAAATCAATCAGTTCCACTTTTCTCTTCATATTTTGTGTAATACTTTGCATATCTATTATTGTGAAATTCTAACATGGTACCAGAGCAGGATAGATTTTGCTAGCATTCTCTCTTGAAGGTTCTAGGATCTGGTTCATTTGATTTGGATTTTATTTTGACTAACTTGCTTCATTTTATGCAATAGTCAACTTTATCCATATTTTTTTTAGCAAAATCTTCATTGTTTATTATATAAGAATTGATTTTTTAGATATTGTTTCATGCTGAGATAATTTTTTTTACAAAATTTTTCTAATCCCTCGATTTTGATTCAATACCTCTTATTTATTTAATGGCCCATTTATTTTATAGCTACGTATTTTTTCTATATAAAAAAGGGGGAAATTCATAGCCCATAATGTTTTTGGTGCTACGTCTTTGTTTAGAGGCCCCAAATCATTTTGGCACCACCTCAACGATGTGGATCCTTCTATTTTTAGGTCCACATATATTAAATAGGGAATATTTAAATATTTTTGAATCCTTTTTGCTTTAACCAAATATTCATCATTTAGTACAACTTCTAGTGTGGTTCTTCAATTTGTTGGGCTTGGTGCGCCACCCTAAACATAGCCCTTGCTGGCTTTTGATGAATCCTACCAACTGGGTGTATCTCAAATGGTGCTCATTGTTCATCACTCCTTATATATTGCACACCTGGTGGAAATATCACACACTCTCTTTGTTACTTTCATCTCTGCTTAAAGCTTTTTGATTCATATTAGATTTATATAAAAAGGGGGAAATTCATAGCCCATAAATTTTTTTGGTGCTACGTCCTTGTTTAGAGGCCCCAAATTATTTTGGCGCTGTCTCAACAACGTGGCTCCTTCTATTTTTAGGCCCACATATATTAAATAGGGAATATTTAAATATTTTTGAATCCTTTTTTCTTTAACCAAATATTCATGATTTAGTACAGCTTCTACTATGGTTCTTTGATTCGTTGGGCTTGGCACGCCACCCAAAACATAGCCCTTTCTGGATTATGATGAATAATACCAACTGGGTGTATCTCGAATGATGCTCATTGTTCATCACTCCTTATATAAACATGGCCCTTTTTTTATATAAAAAAGGGGGAAACTCGTAGCCCATAATTATTTTTGGTGCTACGTCCTTGTTTAGAGGCCCCAAATCATTTTTGTGATGCCTAAACGACATGGCTCCTTCTATTTTTAGGTCCACATATACTAAATAGGTAATATTTAAATATTTTTGAATCCTTTTTGCTTTAACCAAATATTCATGATTTAGTATAGATTCTACTATGGTTCTTCAATTCGTTGGGCTTTGTGCACAACCTGAAACATGGCCCTTGCTAGATTTTGAAAAATCCTACCAACTGGGTGTATCTCGAATGGTGGTCATTGTTCATCACTCCTTATATATTGCACACATGGTGGAAATATCACACACTCTCTGCTGTTACTTTCATATTTGGTTCAAGCTTTCTGATTCGTCTTAGATTTATAACACTTTTTCTCAGTCTTCTTTTGTAGGGGATGTTATAGATTTTTTTCTAAGTCTTCTTTTGTAGGAGAGATTAATTTTGTGTAGCTTCCGAGACATTAGTGTCCACCATATTCTAGAAGAACAATTTTTTTTCTGGTGATACGTCCTCTGAGCAATTTTCGAGATCTCCATACATTATCCAAGGAAATATTTTCAATGCAGGTGGTTCCTAGTTCCTCGATATTCATTTTTATATGTCTAAGGAGTAAAACATTTTTTTCTCTCTTTGAGCATGCTTTCGAGCTCTCGTCTAGACAGGTAACAAAGAAAAACTTTTTTTATTTTATAATATTTACTTTTTTTTGGGTCCTTTTCTTTCTTCGCAGGTGCATTCCTTAAAGTCCTTGAAGGCATTAATATTTATTTGGTGACGATTTATATTCTTGGCGTCCTCAAAATAAATTCCTCAAGGTCCTCAGTTCAATTAAAATTGGGTTCAATTAACTACACATTAAGTAAATACCCTTGACAAATTATTCATGATACTTACAGTTTCCCTCAAGTAAGGGTGGGTATTGTGATGAACTAAAAGTATTTGGCATTTTTAAAGCAAACAATATTAATAGCCTCATTATAATTATAGTTTCCCTCTTGTTAGTATGGGTATATTGAGTTTAAATTTATTGAACAACTTCATATTTCTTCCTTAAATGAATTGCATTAGCCTTAAATTGAGTTCTAAGGAGGGATATTTTTGGGTATAACTTCAATTCTTCTCTTGTGTTAAAATTATGAGTTCAATTGAACCTCTCACCCCTCACAAATTTCACACTTGGAAATCTAAAATTTTAAATCTTATCTCTCAAAAAGGTCTTACTCATATACTAGAAGAAAAGCAACCAAAATTTGAGAAAGAATATGAATTTTTTGTGCATAACGGAAAAATGCATGAAAATATGGGTATTATTAGTTCTAATTTTCATGAAAGTTTGTGGTTTCACATTAGATATTGTAAAAATCCTCATGAAATTTAGGAGAAGCTAAAGACCTTGTTTGGAAAAGTAGATCAGATGATATCAATGCAACTAGAAGCTGAACTAACATCTTTATCTCCTAAATATTTTAGTAGTATTGTTGACTTCCTCATAAAGTTCAAAGAAATCCTCACCCAAAATAAAGGTAGTGGGAAGACAAATACTGAAGAAGAATGCATTTATCTAATTCTCTCTAAGGTAAATGGTGGTTTTAAAATTTTTGCTACCACCTTTATATCTACCAAAGATGCTCTTGTTGCAACCTTTAAAATGCCTTCCTTAGAAGAATTTTGTGATAGATTAACTAGGGAAGAAACCAAAATTTATAGATATGAAATCTCTTCTTCTTCATCTTATTCAAAAGTCTTAGTAGCCTCCACTTCTTCTAAAGAAAAATTCAAAAATAAGAATGGTCACTCTGAAAATGGAAAATATTCAACTAGAGGACTATGAAGGATCAAAAGACCGAAAATAAAAATCAAATAGGAAAAGCCCTTAATTTTCACTCATTGTAAAAAGAATGGTCACTCTACTAGAAAATACTGGAAAAGCCCTTAATTTTCACTCATTGTAAAAAGAATGGTCACTCTACTAGAAAATACTGGAAAATATTACAACTAGAGGCAGCTATGAAGGATCAAAAGACCGAAAATAAAAATCAAATAGGAAAAGCCCTTAATTTTCAAGAAAAAACCACCAATTCTTTCTCTAATTTTTGGGTCCTAGATTCTGGAGCTACTCATCACATGATTGCTTAAGATAAGTCTTTCTCTTCTATCTCCTCTAGCTCTACTTGTAGTATAGAAGTAGGTACATCTTCCTTCATCACTGTAAAAGGAAAAGGAAATATAACCATTGATGGTGGATCCATAAACAATGTTCTCTATGCTCCATACATTACCATCAATCTCCTATCCGTCTATCAGATTTGTACTTTTGGAAATGGGAAAATTGTTCTCTTCTCCCCAACAGGATTTGAGAGAAGAGATGCTCAAAATCTCCATTCTCTTATATCCAAAGAGAATATTGATCATAACTCTCATCTATTTCACTTCAAAGGCTTCCAAAATCTAAAAGGAGTCTCCTGTTTTGTGGCTCATGGAGATCTTGAAAGTCAAAATTTGCATGAAACATATGGTCATATTAGTTACAATTACCTAAAGGATTTGAGCACCCATGATATGGTAACATGTTTACCCCAAGTATCTTCTAGTAATGGATTTTGTCCTGGATGTGCTCTTGGAAAGCAACATCAAGATCCTTACCACCCAAGTAGTTCTCCAAAAATCTCATCCCCTCTAGATAAAATCCATAGTGACTTAATGACCTTTCCTGAACCATATTTTAAAGGAGTAAAGTATGCTCTAACCTTTATTGATGACTTTTATAGAAGGTCCTGGGTCTACTTTCTAAAATTTAAAAGTGATGTTTTATCCCACTTTAATTTTTTTAAAGCCTTAGTTGAAAATCAGGCATCTTGCAAAATCAATAAGATTCACACTGATAATGGGGGGGAATACTGCAGTAATGAGTTCTCCATGTTTATTTCAAGTCATGGTATCATTCATCAACATTCTTTCTCCTATAATCCTCAACAAAATGCCATTGCAGAAAGAAAAAATTGAACCCTAAAAGATGGTAAATTGTATGCTCCATTTAAGAGATCTTCCAAAAATTTTTTGGGAAGAAGCTATTAACCATGCATATTATATTCAAAATCGCGCACCTCATCAAGCTATTAACCATTTAAATCCTGAAGAAGCATGGTCTGGCTCAAAACCAGATTTTTCCTACTTCAATATATTTGGGTGTATTGCTTGGGCTCACATCCCAAAGAATAATAGGAAGGCTATTGATAAGAAAAGCAAAAAACTTATCTTTATTAGTTATTGTGAAGAATTGAAAGCATACAGGCTTCTTGATCCCTCAAATAATGAGGAAACATCCTCAAAAGCCCTCTTCCTCCATTGAGCCTTCTCCTATAATAGAACCTAAATATTATGAAGAGCCAACTCTTGAAGTTAACTTGGTCATTGATAATCAAGATGAAGAACTTGTAACTCCATCTCAATATCTTTCAACTCCTTCCTCTATGCCAAAATGGGCCCACGCCATTTTTAAATAAGCTACTCCTTACATCCAAAATCTTCCTTCAACTAGATCATCCAACCCCATAGGCACTGGTCTTGTATGTTAATCTATTTTCTCTGATCCTCAATCCTTCAAAGAAGCCTCAAGTATTAAGGAATGGGATGATGCCATGGAAAATGAATTTTCTTCCTTGATCAAAAACAAGACTTGGGATTTAGTTCCCTTACCTAAAGGAAGGAAATTAGTTCATTGTAAATGGATCTTCAAAACCAAATATGAATCTAATGGATAAATAGACAAACACAAGGCTCATCTTGTAGCGAAAGGTTTTTATCAAATTGAAGGTATTGATTATGCAGAAACTTTTGCTCCAGTCGCTAAAATGGATTCTATTAGATTGGTTCTTGCTCTAGTTGCTTCCCATAAATGGTCAGTCTATTAAATGGATGTAAAAAGTTCTTTCTTACATGGATATTTAAAGGAAGATATATTCATGGAAAAATCTGTTGGTTTCACTCAAGACTCCTCTCTTTTTTGTAGGCTTAAAAAGTCTCTCTATGGCCTCATAAAATCCCCTAGAGCTTGGTATGAAAATATGGACTCCTTCTTTCAACAAGTTTTTCTTATTATGAGTCTGATAACACAATTTATATTTGGAGAAATGAAGGCAAAATCACCATTCTTGTCCTATATGTTGATGACCTTATTCTCACTAGTAGTAACTTGAATCACATTCAGACTATAAAAGAATCCCTCTCTGAAAAATTTGAAATGGCTAATCTAGGTAAAGCTCATTACTTCCTTGGGATCCAAATAAGTCAAACATATGAAGGTATTTCTTTGTGCCAAAAAAAGTATACTCTAGATATTCTACAAAGATTTAAAATTATATATTGTAAACCCTCTCCTACCCTATTTCAATCTGGCATTAATCTTAGTACTTCTTGTTCATGCCCTCTTTGTGATGTCACTCTATACCGCTAGCTTGTAGGACGTTTTTTATACCTTACTCATACTCACCCATACATATCATAAGTTGTTGGCCTCATATATAGATTCTCTCATCAACCTCACTTCAGTCATTGGCAAGCAGCAAAAAGAATCCAACGTTACTTGCAGGGAACTACTCACTTTGGTCTCTTCTACAAGGGAAAATATATGGATATAATTGGCTACACAAATTTAGATTGGGTAGGTTCAGTAGAAGATAGATGTTCCACCTCAAGCTATGTATTTTTCCTTGGTTCCTCACCAATAGACTGGTTATGCAAGAAACAACAAGCAATAGCCTTATCTTCTACATAGGTAGAATACAGGGTAGTAGTTTTGGCTAGTCAGGAACCTCTTTGGATTCATCAAATTTTGAGATAATTTGGTTTCACCCATGAACATCCTATAAATATTTGGTGTGATAATCAGATCACAATTCATATTGCACATAATCCAATTGAACATCAGTGAACCAAGCACATTGAGATACACATGCACTTCAAAAGGTAGCATATTCAGAGTGGGGACATACACTTGGAATATATTCCAACTGTGGCACAAATTATAGATATCTTCATCAAGTTATTTCCTTCTCCATGTTACCTTCATTTTTGAGATAATATTGGAATTATACAGCTGCATTGATTGGAATTATGAAATTAATCTTCTTCTAATAGTTGGTTTTTTTCCACAAGGATTTTTTTACCAACTATTTGTTGTATATGAGTACCTAATCATACCTAGTTTTTGGGCCTCATATTTGTTTCTTGTATAAAGAGGACAATCTTTGCCATACGAAGACAAGCCTCACATTGCTGATTTTCCCCATAGGGGTTTTTTCACCAACAATATTATGTAAATGAGTACCTAATCAGGTCAAGTTATCAAGATTCATCTTTCTTTCTTGTTAAAGAGGACAATATTTGCCATACAAATACATGCCTCTCTTCTTCTCATAGTTTTTTTTTTTCCATAAGGGATTTTTACCAACTATCTATGATATTAGGAGGATAATCTTCGCCATACGAATACAAGCCTCACATTTTTAGTTTTTCCCCACAAGGGTTTTTTCACCAACAATATTATGTAAATGAGTACCTAATTAGGCCAAGTTGTTAGGACTCATATTTCTTTCTTGTTAAAGAGAACAATCTTCGCCATACAAAGACATGCCTCTCTTCTTCTCATAGTTGGTTTTTTCCCATAGGTTTCTTTTACCAACTATCTATTGTATTAGGAGGACAATCTTCACTATAAGAATATAAGCCTCTAACTTCCTTTTTATTGATGGTTTTTTCCCATTGGTTTTTACCATCTCTTCAAAAGAATTCATTGAACATGAGTACCTCATCAGGCCTTGTTGCCAGAGTCATTTGTATAATTCACCCCTAGTATCACTTAAGGGGGGTGTTAGAATAAGAGAATATTCTCTTAAGTTCCACTAGGATAGACACTTGAGTTTCCACTCCTCTATGTGTCATGAGAACTATCAGTGGTGTCTTCATCATGTTTGATGAGTTGTTGTAATTCATCGGCTCTCAATGATCAACTTTGCTATTTATACAGACTTGATCCTTGGAATAAATTAATCAGTTCCACTCTTATCTTCATATTTTGTGTAATTATTTGCATATCTATTATTGTGAAATTCTAACATTTGAAATAGTTACATATTTCATGATTCTTTTATAGAATCACATCTAGCATTAGATTTGATATTTTAACCTTTCTCCTAATTTGCTTCAATGACAAATTTTGAATTTACATATACTTTCAATTCTAACCAATATTTCTGCTTGATATTTTTCAATCCTCTATTCAAATACAACAACTCTAAGAATTTGTTTGAATCACTCCTAATCCTTCAATGAATTCTATCAATACTCTCCCTCAATATTTCGTTGTAATTCCTCCTACTCTTGTTTCTCCTAGATTATTTTTGAACCACATTAAAAAATGAAAGGTATGCTCTAGTGCTAAATTTTTGGGCTCAACTTTCTTACTTATGTACTTGGTTACAAATGGTATTTCTAGAAGTGGAACTATTCAATTTTTAGCTTCCATGAATGAGCTTTGATTCTCAATCCCATTTTTATTGGAACTTGAAAGCACGAGGATACGGAAACAAAAAGGAATATGCCACAAGAAAGAACAAGAAAGAACATATATGAATTGACACAAGATAAAATCAGTATGAAATATGGTAATCTATTTATTGATATAATTTTTAAGCTATGTTACAATATGTCTCCTTCCCTTTTAGGGGATAGGAGCGTCAAATATGTTTCTTATCACAACATCCATGGATAGCAATCCTTCTTCCGCGTGCCCACATGTAAGATGGGCGGACCAAAAATTCACCGCCACTTGTGTGTATGATTATTTATTACTTCCTGCTCCTCTAATTTCAGAAACCTACGTTCAAAGAAATAGAAAAGATTAGTAGCACCTGCAGATAAAATAAAGCATGTATTTCCCAAGGCCTACTGTTAGTGTATGCATGAAAATATTAAAACGACTATCAAATGACCTTGGATTGACCTGAAATTTTGAAAGAAGCATAAATATTCTATCAGAAGACCACTACAAAAATAACATTCTGGAAATTCCTCACAGATTTGTATTCGCTCCAGGGTGGGACGAATAGGCCTACAATAATTTGTCAGAAAGCACCCTCTTCAATGTCCTGCTTAGGAAGCTCCAAATGACCTGAAAATTTGGGGTTAGCTAATTGGGGGTGTTTTGGGAAGACCCAGATGGTCATATTTCTCCAATTTGGCCTCTAGGACCCATATTTTTCTAGTGCCATCTGCAAGTTAGTGAAGGCAGGAAATGACAAAAACCTGGTCAAAATTGCTCAAAATGAAATGAAATTTAAAATGTGACCTATTTAACATATCTAGAATAAAGTGAAAAAGAAAAACCAAAGAAATATATCACATATTTCTAATCATCCCGGGGTGGGGCGAATAGGACTGTGACAGTTTGGGGAGCACCCGGGGGCAGGACGCCCACTGTTTGGGACACTTTTTCAGCACCAATCCACTTGGGATGGGTCCAAAACTGATTATGATGTGTTTTCAACAATTTTTTGGATTTTTGTGGCCAAAAATCGGGTTTTGGGTCCGGATTCGTGCTTCCAATAGTCACCCAATAACCTCCCTTTCGAATGAGAGATTAAGGATGTGAAGGCACAAATTGCAAGTAGGTATGTAAATTGGTAGAACTTATTTGCTCAAATTATCCTTCTCTGTATATCTTTTGGGTGAGAAAACTCACCAATTTATAAACCTTAGGGTCTCTCTGTTTGAATTGCACATGCGAGGGCACCACTTGAGTTGTTTTCCTATTTTCAGAGAAAAGCTAACTCCCTGAATTAAAATATCCTTGCATGAGGTTTCTAAAATAAATACATTCATGACTGAAGTCTCTCTTCTTTAATAAAATCTATTCCTCACAATTGCATGGCCTGAAGCCTCAGTTAATTGGCGGAGTTACCGAGGTTTGAATTTTTGCCAGTCAAACTTGCTATTCGCCTCACCCTGGGTCGAATGCTGCTATTCATCCCTGGGTGGGATGAATGCCAGTTTGTATTCATCCCTGGGTGGGACGAGCAGAGAGCAAGGTGCCAAAAAGTTTCCAAATTGACCTCTGACCTCTAAAACTGCTTTTGGAAGTGGTTAGGACCATTTTTTAACCTTTGGGGGCTACCCTGGGGGATGTGTGTGTCAATGCGATCAACGCTTGTTGTCACATAATTGGATTGGTGTTGTTTTGGTGTCTACATAACTAATTAAGATTTTGAGTAATTATATGCTAAACAAATATTCTCTACAAAGCTACATATTTCTATCTTGATGGATTAATGTATTTTTAGCTTTCCATATCAACCATAATAGAATTCATAATAGAATGGATGTCAAATTTAAATCTCATTGCTTTGTAGATGAAGTTTCAAACTTGGTTCAATAATTCATATTGAATGAACAAGTGTTCAATTTTTTCTTCCTTCTTCCTACATAATATACATACTAGTGACTGACGTATACCCCTTATACTTAGATTTTTATTAGTAAGAAATACTTTGTGTTAAGATCCACATAAAATGATCATTTTTTGGTATTGATATTACATTCAATAATTTTATCCAATACATACTATCTAGAATTAAGTGATCATATCAGTAGTGAATATCTAGTTGCATCATTTTTTGATATGATATTTTTCTATTTTATTCATTGGCCCGCATATTATCTAGTCCAGATCATTTCTAAGTCTAACATTTCTTTGATTCTAGATTCTAGCCACCCACTTTGAGAATTATCAATTTTAAGAAGATTAATTTTTTTTTACACCTTTGCTTCTAAAGCAATCTATTAGTTGAAGTATTTCTAAATATCCTCCTATTTATATAATACCATAAATTACATGTATTCATATGTCAATTTATAAGGAGTTAAAAATATTTATAAAAAAGGATTAGCTTGTACACAACAAATAGATACAATTTATAATTAGTTTATTATATCAGTAATATTGAACTTATGAATATTTAGAGAAGTACAATCTATGCTAGAAACCACTATTGGTGTTGTGAAAAGTAAAAGTACTAGAATTGAA
The DNA here is from genome assembly GCA_028583015.1 of Wollemia nobilis. Classification (NCBI taxonomy): domain Eukaryota; kingdom Viridiplantae; phylum Streptophyta; class Pinopsida; order Araucariales; family Araucariaceae; genus Wollemia; species Wollemia nobilis. The sequence continues at coordinate 1,917 of JAQPPZ010003981.1, read as the reverse complement.
TAAAGGATGCATTAGATATTTAAGAAGCTAGGGTAATCCTTTGCTATGGATAGCTTAAGCAAAAATAAATAAATAAAATTGAAACCTTAGAATATGCTATGGAAGATCATAACAAATTTATCAACAATGTTCTTGATCAAATCAATGGGATGGATTTCTATTTTAAGGGTTTTTCAATTAAGACTAATTTCATGATAGATCAAATGATGAAAAAACAAGGAGTCTATGTTTAAATAAATTTATAAATATTGAAAGGATGTCTTATTGGGTTTGATGGATGTAGTGAGGAAATTTTTCATAAGCTTGTAAGACTTTTCCCAATGAAAAGCTAATTTCCAATACTAACAAATAATATGAATGCAAGTAATGATCAAGTTAAATATGAAAAGAATATGGTCAATGCAAAAATTATTAGGGCTAAAATAGATATAGATTTCTCTATCAAAAAACTACAAATTTAGTCAAAATACTAAAAATAAATGATGCTAAAGAAAAGGAAGTTGGCAGAGCCACTACTTAGCAAGCTTGAGGTCTACCCATCTTGTCTCATGGGAAATAAATGATAAAATAAATATACTTATCTCATGGAATTTAGGTATCCAAAATTAAATTTTGTTATGAAATTTTTGTAGTTAGTTTTAGAAACTAATTAGTTAGGAGAAATGAGTAATTAAGTTGTAGTTGGTTATTCTTCATAACAAATAAATTTTGTATTTAAACAAGGAATGAGGAGGAAAAGAGTTTAGTTTCCAATTTTCTAAGAATGATATTTTGAAAAATATATCTTCATGTATAATTATTTAAGGGCTTAATACAATCCTCTTCAAATTATAGGAGATATTTGTATGATGTTGGTGTTTATTTTTTTGAAAATTTGTTATTGTTATTGAGATGATTTTATTTGTATTTAAGATGTGTAAATGATATTTGATTTTAAAAATTGATTTAACCTAAATGATCTCCTATGGATCCTTAAGGTTAAGTGATAAATTACTAAAATTTCACACATGCATTTCTTCATTGTATACATCTTTATATTAGTTTATTCTTTAAAATTACTAGATCTTTAAATACTTTTCTTAAGGAGCAACCCTTCCTTAGTTTTTTTTTTTTTTAAATTAATCTATTGTTTAAAAATAATATTTTAAATTAATAGATTTTGATGGCTATGATGGGATATGAAGATGACAATACTTATTTCAACTATTATTACCTAAATTCGGCAAGCCCAATTTGATCTTATAGGACTTTTAGTGGTGTGTTAAGATATTATAGGAAAAAATATTTATTTTTGTGAGAATTTATCTTCTAGTACCCTTGATGATGTTTTTGAGATTTAATAAGAAAATATATTATTGGATGGGGGAAGGAGAGAAACTACTTGTAACATCTAGATTCATCCGAAGCTTCTTCTAAGAATTGGAGGTATCATTTGAACTTTTCAAACAATATATAATAATAGAATATGATATGATAGACATTATAGACCATACTATGCTTTTTTAGACACTTTATTTCCTATTTTCACCAAAGAACCTTTAATCCCTCTACACCTATCTTTCTAATTAATATACACTTAATGACTAATAATTTTTTTGATGTAATACTATTCTTCTTATTATGGATAGGTTACAAGTCTTAAAATATTTTATTTCTTCAACCATTATAAGAGGATAGAAAACTTGACTATGAAGCATATATTCTTTAATTTTATTGGTGTATGAATGAGTTAAACACTTCATTGCATAGTGAAAAATATTTCTCCATAACAATATCTTTATAAATATAGAGCAAAAAATTATCATCATTAAATATGATTGGACCTTTTCTATCAAACCACAATGAATTATCTCTATTTTTATTATTTATCAAAAAAATTACAATAACATTAAAATTTAAGTTTAAACTAATGGAGCA